>JAECUM010093431.1:0-90621 GCA_016617855.1 Megalonaias nervosa | reverse complement strand
TATATATATATATATATATATATATAGTATGTACGCTGTATCAATGATATACCACGTGATGTATAAATTTTTCGTTTATAGAAGCGAGGCTTGCCGAGTTTCCTTTTAATGAAACATTTATACGAGTGGCAGGGTCGACAAGAAGGGCATATATCCCCGGGGGCCGGCCCCGCAAGCATTCTAGAAAATTAAAAATGACCAAATTCTAAGTAAACCACTTTTGATGTAACAAAGGGCAGTACACTAAATAAGTCAGAATCACGGGGCGTTATATTAATATTTCTGAAATTCATTAAAGGCAAAGTAAATTAATCAGTATCAAAAATGTTTTCTTTGTTTTGCTCACGTGGTTAAGTTCATAATTATGATGGTGTCACTGATGTACCGCAAATGAAAAACAGTGAGTATACCATCAAGCAGTAAACCTATAGGAAGATAACAATAGCGTTTGGAACCTACAAAGAAGTCGAGAATGAACAGATGTAAAGGATCAACATGAACCATTCTGACCAGCACGTAAGATGAACAGATGTAAAGGATCAACATGAACCATTCTGACCAGCACGTAAGATGAACCAGCACGTAAGATGAACAGATGTAAAGGATCAACATGAACCATTCTGACCAGCACGTAAGATGAACCAGCACGTAAGATGAACAGATGTAAAGGATCAACATGAACCATTCTGACCAGCACGTAAGATGAACCAGCACGTAAGATGAACAGATGTAAAGGATCAACATGAACCATTCTGACCAGCACGTAAGATGAACCAGCACGTAAGATGAACAGATGTAAAGGATCAACATGAACCAGTTTGACCAGCACGTAAGATGAACACAGACTTTAATAGATACTTACCACATAAGAAATCCAGGTGGATAACTTCGCCAGCATTGCAAAGTTTGTTTACTCAGCAAGAAGTAAGCCACTTTTGGGTTATGTACATGGTGTAACGGTTACTGAATCAAGTAAAGAACATAAAATCGACATTATATTAGAAACAGAAAACATAAAATAAAATATCGGCGAAAGACTCAAGCAATAAATTTAAATTTAGAGAATTGTTGAAAGTAAAACAAAATGAAAGGTAGGTGGATTTTTAACAGACCTTGAGAGTAACTGAAAAAACTGTTTTGAAAAGTTAAATTAAAACGTGAATTCACACACATTGCTATTGGGTGACTTTTCGCTTTTGCGCATTCAAGAACCTTTTTACGTTGTCATTGTCAAAATTACTGCGGGATTCCAAAAGAATATGAAAAGACATTTCGTGGTTCTCGTACTCATTGTGATTTTGTGGGTGGATTTTAGACCCCCACTGAAGCAGCAACATTATGGGCGTAAGTGAGTTTAGATCATTTTCACTGTCTTGCTACAAACAGAGGCATTCATGTTTAGACATTATAGAAATGACAAAATATCACTGTAATACAAAACATATATTTAATCATGTGGACATTGGAAATTCAAAGGGTAGCATTTTCTTACATTTTAAGGAGGCTATTCGAGTAATCAATGACACTAAAATATCAGGGATTAGAGGTAAGCCCTTTACTCACAAATCTGGTCAAAAAAGTTTTTTTTGGGGGGGGGGTATGTTTTGTTGTAAATAAATTGGTGTCACGATATAACGTCGCCCTCAATTAGAATGTCACGTTGTTTTTTATTTGTTATTTTTTTTTTATTGGTTTCACCCTACCCATGTAGGGAAAGCAAATATGTTAAACTGTATCAAGATATGTACCAGTCATGACAAAGATGGAATATTTTGATTCCTATTATTACCTCATATGGACGACGATATCATAATCATAATTTTTTTGCAATTTATACCCCCCCCATCAATCTGTTGGCTTGGCACAACAGAATCCGTTAGATGCATAACTTCGCTTTGGCCTTTGTCAAATTTGGCTTTGCCATTTTCAGAGAAACGTAAATAAAAAATGTCATAACTTTACAAAAATATTATAGCTTCACGCAAAAATTGTAAGTATAACAAAGTGACAGTTGTAACTCTGTTCTCAATAGTTCTTATGTAAATGCTCATTCGTAGAAAGAAAAACAAAGGAACAACAAGAAAAGAGAAATACTTATGCTACTGAGTAAAGTCGGTCAATGTATGAAATCCACTTTTGGCAAACTCGTAAATTTGTGCAAATTGCTGAATGAAAAACCAAATTTGGCTGGCTTAAAACTGAATATTTTGGAAACAGTTTTCTGGCTGTATTCTCAAGTGTGTGTGTGTGTGTGTGTGTGTGTGTGTGTGTGTGTGTGTGTGGCGGGTGGGGGTAGGTGTCGGTGTTTCTTTTCTCCATTCTGTTCATTGTCTATATAAGTTTGTGCTTGTCTATGCGCGTACGCATTCCTACTTTTTTCTCTTCTTTCATTCCACTAATAAAATTAAGAAGTATAAAGATAGTTTGGAATGGTTGTTTTATCTATAATAGAAAGGTGATAAGGCTTTTACTTTGTGTATAAGGGGGTTATAAAGTGGTAAATGGATAGAGAAATTAGCTTCGTTAATAAGGAATTTAAATTCTATTATATAGCTCTTTATTTTACATCCTACTCTCTGTGGTCAGTAGTAGAGTAGGTGTTGGTTACTCCAAACTTTGTGCTGATGGTATAATGTTGGGTATTACATTGTAGATCACAATGTGTTAGATAGTAGATGTAGTTTCAACATTATATTTCCCTCTAGACCCCAGACTGCCACTCCCATGTTAAATTCCTGTTAAACCCAGAAAGCCCCATTTTTTAATCTTAAGTTTCCTGTCTTGACCCTACAGACTCTCACCACGTTAAACCTATAAATATTTTTAACATATAATTTCCCTTCTTGTCTCATGTTTCATTTGTCAGTTCAATACAGGTAATCAGGCAAAATGGGCAGGGTGGTGGTGGTGGGGCATATGGCACGGGCCTCAACCCTTAAGGGACCCTGTTTTTACCAGTTATTTTAGATCTCTTTAATATTCTCGTTGAGTACTTGGTTGTCTTTTGAATCTTTCTATAGTAAATTATAGGGCTTGTTTTGGCATTCGATTCATTTCCAAATTTTAGAATGACCGGAGCCTAGGGCCTCAAACTCTCGAAGTGGCCTGGGCATCTCTCAACCTCTGAAGGGGCCTGCATATAATTGATTACACATGCCAATTTTTTTGTTTCTGTAGTTTTTTTTTTTTAATTGATTTAATAGTCTGGTACCCCGACATCTACAACAACCTTATCTTCTGTATGTGAATTAGAGGGGATCAGGATACCAGACTAGTGATTCGAGAGTAAAGAAGGTAGCTAGAGAACCATCTGTTTGCTGACTGAAATCGCCTTCAAAATGCGTCGTATGGCAGGAATGACGGTTGCTAGCTTGAAAAAGCACCCATCGGTAAAAAAGAGAATCATCGACAACATTGAATAAGGTTTATTTAGCACTGTAAATTTGGCAAAATGTAATCTGTACACGCTCGAAAATTGTCAAGGTCATTTTTTTTTGTTGTGTTCCTCCTACCAGTTCTCCACAACTGGCACAAACACTCGTTTCAGAATGAAAAGTGTTGACGACAGACATTCCCTTCATCCAGTTAACAACAGGTGAACGAGTAGGTCATCTTCTGCTTATTGGTTGGTAGGGAATGGGTTTGCCTATTGCTTAACCTTTTAACAGACAGAAATGTGCCTGTGCATTTCACGTCAATAATAGTGGGGTTGGGATAATCCTTTGAGGGATTTTGTCTGAGGTTCCCAACCCTTTGTCTTGTGCCCCCCCCATTTCTTTTTGCTTTTTCATCGAAAAAGAAATTAAAACATGATTTTTAAAAAAATAATTTGTGGATATCGAGATCCAAGTATATGCTGGCTCTAGCAATAGCCAGTCACTAAAGGTGATAAAAGCTGTAAGGTAGCAATGAATGTCCTTTTTAAAACAATGTATCTGGCAATGAAATCAATCAAGGTTTGCGTCTCTTGGCTGAGTTGCATTGTTAACTTTTTGAAGGCCACTAGTGTAACATTTAAATGGTTCAAGTCACAATCAAGTTGTCCATGGACAGTTAAAAAGTTTAGTTGTCCATATAAAAGAACCACTTGTCCATATTTTCATAGTTAAAAAGAATAGCAGAAGACAGGACCCTCAAAATGTTTTTGTTAAGTTGCACCATTTCAGTTTATTCAGTATGGGTTTGTGATATGTAAAATATACTGGATATTTCAACTTCCTTGGACTTTTGTGGTTGGCAAATCTAATAAGAAATCATTCTTGGTCTTTAACTGCTAAGTCACTACTCGCATCTGAATGAATGACTGTGAATTTAGCTCTAGATATTTTATCCTTGACATTTTTTAGTAGATGTCAAATATACTGTTGATGAAATTTATGCATGCAGATCTGTTGATGTGATCAGTTCCAAGTTCAGCTTAATTTTTTTTGTAACCTCACAAAGAAATTCATTGAAAATGATTTTATCTGCTTTGCTATGGCATATGCTGTGTTGTAAACAGTGTATTGTAAGGCTCAGTTTGGCTCACATTATATTATTGATCACTCTGACTAAATCATCCACAACCTCTTTTATCTCAGATTTGGATTTTTCATTATCAAATTTTAACTGACATGTATTGTGCTTTGCACTTTGCTGGGGCACTGACAGTGTCTTTCCTTGTGATAACCTATCTTGCAAACAGTCCACTGGTTTAGTCTGCAGTTGAGGGGTATCTCTTATGTATATTACAAGATGTGATTGTTCAGTCTTTCTTGGCTTTGAACGAAGGAAACTCCTGCAGCCAAGAATCTTTGAACTTCTGTTTTTTTTGTTTTTTTTAATCCCTATCATTGTCAAGTTTAATTTTAGCCTATTTTGTAGACTTTTCATTCAGCTTTTCACAGACCATCCCTAGCATTGCAAGATGATGATCCATCCAGATGCATTCCCATGAAAATTCATCATAGTCATACATAATAGTTTGAAGGAGTTTAGTGGTGATTCAAAACAACAGATTCCTCAGGAAAGCCCTATGAAACTCATTCTGATGTAACCAGCAGAAAAGCCAGAAGATATCACATAAACCAGTACTGTCTACTTGCATTGGTTGCATCGATAGAAGCTGCTGCTAGTGTTCAGAATAATACATTTCTTGCAAACATTTAAATGTCCAATTAAAATGTGATAGTACAGTTAGGGTTGCCACCAGAAGAGCTCCAAAATACAGAAGACATATTTAAGCCATTAAGAAATTTACATGACAATTCGCTTATGCTGATGTCTGGACTGAGTACTGTATGCAGTGAATACACTCAAATACATTGCCAGTGACTAACCTTTGAATGCAGGAACATAAACAACTACAGTCAACCAAACAATGCCTTTTTTTTAAAAAATGTACCCAGAAAAAATACATTTGCTGAAACTTTGAAGAAAACTGATTACATTGAAGCACTGATAGTTCTGTATAAATAAGGGGATCATGCTGGGCTTCACCAATGCCGCAAATTGTGATTTTTTTTCCTTATTGGCGACAAAATATACCATCTGTCGATCTCTTTGGCGACAGCATATTTGGCTGTTAAAAATTGTATATACAGTTTTTGGTTTGGAGTTGAGAAATTCAATGGCACCATGACAGGAAGAGCCACAAACTTTGATATAAAATTAAGTTTTAGTCTGTTGTTACATAAACAAATCCTTTGTTCATATTGACAAACCACCCTAACACTGCATTGTTATTTCATAATCTGCTTATGCTGATGTCTGGCCTTCATATCCTGTGCTGTAATATAACCCAGATAGTCATGTTACCTGACTAGCTACAATCAACTGCCTCTGAAGGCGGGAACTGAATGACTACAATCTACCTGATGATGGCAGTTTGTTTCCATTTTGAAAAATGTACCAGAAAAAATTAGTTTTGCTGAAACTTCAAAGAAAAAACAAGTTGACTGAATCTCTCTTTTGGAGCAGTTTTCGAATCTCCTGGAGTATGGAAATTCGATAGGTGGCAACCTGATTATTCTTGGAGATTTCAACTTTCACTTTGACTGTCCTGGAAACCCATACACGTCAAAACTCGTAGATTCCATTCATATTTTCAACCTCAAACAGTCAGTTAGCCGACCCACCCATAAACATGGTCACATTTTAGACTGGATTCTTTATAGATCTGATGATAATATTCTACTGTCCTCCCTGGTGTCCATGAACTTGCTTCAGATCACCTCAGCATTATATGCCATCTTGACTTATCAATCCCTAACCCTCCACCTTTATTTGCTACTAAGAGAAACCTCCATATGATAAACAGAACCCAACTAATGCATGGCATCCAAGCAAACCTAACAACTAGCTTACCTCTTACAGCAGAACAACTCGATAACTGCCTGCGTTCATTGCTTGACAAACATGCCTCAGCAACCAAGTGCAGAGTATCAATTCAAAAGTGTTCTCAGTGGTATAGCAGTGTTAGGGACCAGCTTCGCACTGCTAAAAGAGACCGCCGTAAAGCTGAGAGGCTTTGGCTTTCCACCAGACTCACTATTCATAAGCAGATTTATGAAGCTGCTAAGAAGAATGTCACAAACATAGTCCATGCAGCAAAATCAGCCCACTACAGTACTAACATCACAGAAAGTTCCAGCTGCAAAGAGCTATTTGAGATTACTAACAAGCTAATGTCGAGGAACAAATGTACACCAGTTCCAACTACCTTCTCTCTAGTCGACCTTCTGGACCTGTTTGCAAATTTCTTCTGTAACAAAGTACAAACCATCAGAGATAAGCATGACAACACAATTTCAATTGACTTGTCGTCACCATAATACAGTTGCGATACAGAATTTTAGTGGCAACCGTTAGTAGCATTTGAACCTGTTTCTATGGATTTAGTATGTACAGTCATGATGAAGAGTGCACCAAAGTCATGTGAACTTGATCTGATTCCGAAATCACTGCTGCTGGAGTGCTTAGATCCAATATTGCCTTCACTAACTGATGTTATTAATACCTCTCTGAGAGAGCTGCCAACTGTCCCGTTTTTTTCCGTATTTGACCCGTATTTTGGACCTGAATACGGGTGTACGTTTTTTTGCAAAAAATACATTTTTTTATTTAAAAAAAATAATAATAAAAAATTTTCTTGCAATTTTTAGTTTAGAATGGGCACTCAGTTCCATTCTGATAGAAATGTATCGCATGTATATAGGAATACAGTTCTACAATATGATTGGTTCATTCGAAATCGAGGCTACCATGCCTGTCTTTATCCACCATATTGGATTTCGCAAACAGTTGCCGCTGCCACTGTGTCTCATCTTCGTAATATTCAACTTCTAATCATGTTGAATAGGAAAGCAGAATATTCAGAATTTTCACCAGAAAAGACAAGAAAACAGAACTGAAAGGACAATTGTGCCGTCTTATTTAGATTTGTGAAATCATCTAGTAAATGAGAAGACTTTACGTTTTGGAAATTGTGTAATATGATTTCGCTATTGGGCATGGAGGTACACATGAAATACAAGAGCACGAAAAAGTTAATAAACATCAGCTTGCTGCTTCATCATACACAACTCAACCTGAACTTGGATGTATATAAATACCAGAGAGAACCTTGATGTAATTTGATCGAAATTCAGTTTATAAAATTTCTTTTAGAAATGAACCTTCCTCTTTCAGTTACTAGTGTTGCTGGCAATTTATTTTGCACGTGTTTTTCAGATCGTAAAGGATTACTCATATGCTACAATGAAAACAGTTCAGTAAGAAAATCACACAGAATTGAGATTATCAGTGACAATTGGTACATTGGAATCGATAATAATTGAAAAAAATAAACAAGGTGTGAAAAAGGCTCCTATAAACAGCCTGTGTCTGAGTGTGTTGCACTTATGCACCTTCTGAATGGGCATCCGAATGGAACAGGGTGCCTGTCCAGAAGGTGCAAGTGTGCAACACATGCATCTTTGACATTAAATAATTATGTAAGGCACTGTCCTGCCTTACTGATGGTTGTATATGTTGTAAGTAGTTACATATGCATTAAAATTTTAACAATCAGTATTTGGTCCTGAAAATCAGTATTTTTGTCATAAGCAATCAGTATTTTTGTACTTGGAGGTTGGCAGCTATGTAATTAAACTCTCTCATCCAGGGAATTCCCATCATTTTTCAAAACTGCAATTGTAAATCCTCTGCTGAAGAAACCAACACTCGACCATAAGGATTTAAAGAACTACCACCCAGTTTCTAATCTCCCATTCATGTCAAAAATCTTAGAAAAAGTTGTTCTATCCCAACTTGTATCTCATCTGAATTCAAAGTCTTTTTAGCAATGTACAGTCTGCATATCGCCCTTGCCACAGTATTGAAACTACTCTTCTGAAAGTAGTTAATGACCTTCTCTCTGCTTTGGATGGCAGAAAGATTACAGTCCTCACTCTCCTTGACTTGTCTGCAGCAATTGACACAATAGACCATGATATATTACTTCACCGTCTCCAGCATGTATTTGGCATTCATGATACAGCCTTACTATGGTTCAAGTCCTACTTGGTCAGCAGGACACAGATTGTGTCTACAAATGGAAAACACTCCAGCCCAGTTGATCTATGTTGTGGTGTTCCACAGGGGTCTTTTTCTTGGACCTGTTCTCTTCATTCTGTACACTCAGCCACTCTCAAGTGTCATAGATCATCATCCAGTGTCTCACCAACTGTATTCTGATGACACCCAAATATACAAATCTAGCCACCCAACTGAAGTTGAAACTACCATCCAAGGTGTAGAGAGGTGCATTTCCGATGTGAAATCATGGATGACATGTAACAAGCTGCAGATGAATCATGATTAAACTGAAGCCATTCTGATTACAACATAAAGACTTTCTCATTCACATCCTTTACCTCAGACAATAAATATCAGCAACACCAACATTAAATAAACACAGTCAGTACGAAACCTAGGTGTTACTCTCGACAGTACTCTCTCATTGCACCAGCATGTCATGAACATACGCAAGGCTGCATATCTTGAGCTGAGACGCATCAGCATTCGCAAGTATCTTTCAGTTGATGCCACTGAAACACTTGCGTGTTCCTTAGTACTTTCAAGACTGGACTATTGTAACTCAATTCTGTCTGGTTCGTCTCGATATCTACTGAAGAAACTTCAAAAAGTTCAAAACACAGCTTCTCGGATCATCCTTAGAGTACCACGATCAGAGCATGCCTCCCCCCTGCTCTGTACCCTACACTGACTATCCATTCGATCCAGGATTAAACACAAAATTTGTTCTCTGTGCTATGTTTCACTGACGGGCTCCAGTCCAACATACCTATCCGACCTCACCCATGTGTACACACCAGCAAGATACTTATGCTCCTCTTCTGACACTCGTATTCTCATTATTCCCACTATGAAAGCGAAATCATATGGACAACGCTCTTTTGCATACCAGGGCCCAGCAACATGGAATGAATTGCCCATTGAACGTAGACACAAAGACACAGTGATCTCATTCAAGAGCGCTCTTAAAACTCACCTATTTCAACTGCAAGAACAGATTTAAAGACCTAATAATGTTTCCTTACCTTAAATATTTACAGCATGTTTTCTGTTTTTTTTTAATTTTGTGGTGTTTGTTTTTATTTTTGTAATCATGTCATTATATATGTTTTTAAGTGTTGTCAAATGTTGTAAAGTGCTTAGAGCTTCTAAAGATTAGGCGCTATACAAAGTCCTCATTATTATTATTATTATTATTATATGTGCTAAACATTATAATAACATTTTTAAAAATCTACCTATCAATCCCAGTTTTAAAACTGCGATAGGAAACACATTTTTGGGGGGTCCTTAATAGCCTCATCCCTTGGATGGCCTCGGTAAGATAAGAGCTGTCTCCAGCTGACCAAAATCTAGGTCAATTTAAGTACATGTATGTTTAGCATGTAAACAGCTGTAGCCACATGCTACTGGCGACAATATCAGAGTGCCATGTGTGTTGAAAATGGGACAAAGATCAAATGAGGACTACCATTTTTTATGTATGTTATTTATACTTTCTATTAGAATGTGACTGATACATGAAATTTATATGTGATCTATACTTAAGTCATGGATTTTTCATATACATGTACAGTACTTAATGCATTATGGACTATACTGCACAAAAGTTGTCAGTATACAAGTGTATATCTGGTTTGTTTTGTCTTCATTTAATCAGAAGCTCGTACTTTTGCATCTGCTTTAATTAACCTCACATTCCCCAGGCCATCTTTTTTTTTTGTTACATGCATATCCGTCAAGGCGGGGATGTTAGTTCAAAGACAAAATCGAAGGTTATGCACTGTCAGTTGGGCAAGCCAGGTACAAAAGGTAACAGCTGACTTAGTAATTATGCTGGATTATTTGAGTGTTTAGCTGAATATAGAAGAAGAGGTACAAACAGATGTCATTTGATTAATAGGGCTTTGAGTTATGTGACAGGATGTTTCTTTATTGGATTAATTTTATAAGAAGGGTGGGAAACAAAAGTGTCATGGGCTGAGATGGTAGTGTAGCAAGACATTGTAAAAGACCCAGCGAAGAACACTGGCTTGCAGTTTGTCATCTATTGAGTCTTTTGATACGCTGTCAGAATCTCTCATTTCCATCCTGAAAACTTTAATCAGTGGCATGGTTTGTCTCAGAGTGTCTTATGTATACATGATAATGTGAATATTTTCCTGTTTAATGCAAGTTTTGATATATGGAAATTTGTATGTTAACATGTCATTTGCATTTTAATTATAACATTTGTAGGTATGTGGGATGACTAGCTTTAAAGTCCTAACCCAGCCATTGGCAGTTTGTGAGTAAAGCTGTCAGAATTTTAGAAAACTTATACCAGGTACCCATTGAGCCTAATTATTAGTTACACGGGTACCTGATCAAGGAGGAATTGTATTAAATGTGTACAAACCTGAACTTAAATATATTACTACCAAATGTCATCTCTATATATCACATGCCAGAATTACAGCAAGTATGAAAAAGATCATTTATTTTTGCTACTAACCAGGTTGTTCATCTAGTCAAAATTCTTGTCACAAAGGGCAAAATCAATATGGATTAGAACCAGAATACAAACACAAAATATACTGAAAAATTATTTATGTTCTCACTTTTAACTAGTCTACGTGTGTAACTTTTGCTGAATGATAGTGAACTGGAATTCTGCAATGAGCATGATCATGTACTCAAAGTGCTGTATCACTCTAATATTTTTCTTTTGTAGTTTGTAATGCAGTGTTGCTTTGTCCTTTTTTCACATCTGACATGGTTTTAAGGTTGAATAGATCCATCATAAAACATCCACAACTCCCACCGTAAAGCGTTTCACTAAACATCTCATTATTCTGGCACCATTTTCTTCAAAAAGTATAGACTGGTCTGCTAACTAACAAGCTTATCAATATAATGAATCTGTGACGCAAAATTTATATTTAAAGAAACCTGCCCTCTCTCCTTGGAAATTGGCCATATACAGCTGCTATAAATAGCAAATAAGGAAAGTTCTATTACACTATTCTTGCACAGCAATCTCTTTAAGAATATTCTGAAATTTATATAAGTGGAATTAAAGAGATGGTAATAAAAATAACAAAAAAAACAACTTTACATGACTCTATTATTTTATTTTTTAATGAAATGAAAAAGTGTAATCCATATACAGTCTAGCATAAAATGTAACTTGATGGGAAATAAAGCATTATGATTATATCAAAAGTGTAATGGTTGGCATGTATGCATCTGCTACAAAGTCCAAGAATTCATCCTCATTATCTGATAAAGTTCTGAAATCCTCCATCGTCATGGTCTAGTCATCTTAAATATTGTCCGACTACCTTTCCTTGGCCTCACTATCATATGTGGATTCTTATTTAGAGACTGAGCTTGAGCTTTGTAGGTAAAACTTTGATCATACAAGTTTTTGAAATCTATTGATCACTGAAAAAGCACACATATTCAAGGCTCAGTCAAAAGGATTGTCGACTTGAAAACAAAGTGAGTGCTGCCTTATCAAGCACTGGCAGAAAACCGGTACCAAATGGCTCATTTTATTACCCAGGTAATTATGAATGGATGAGTACCTGGGTACCCACTGACAGCTTTATTTGTGAGAAAGTTCCTACATTTTCTGAGCTCTCAAAAACTGGTTCATTTGGATGCATGTTGTAAATTTCAAGGTGATTAGGTTATAAATGTTAATAATGCAACATTCACAGTATATTTTGGATGGTGTGTTTTGAAGAAAAACACTCATCTTCAGTGATTAGCCACCTGGATTTCTTTAAAAGCATGATCAGTGTACCAAAGCGTGAGCTCCCACAAATCATATTGAGAGATAAGTCGGCTAGTGTATGATGGCGAAAACCCTGCAAATTTTTTTTTTTTTGAAAGTCACAGATTTTCCCTTGGGATACATCATCATAATGCTTCTTAACTGAGCAGATGTAAAATATATATATATATGGTCACACATGGACCATTGCAGGTCTGAAATAAAACAGTCATCATAAATCTTCAAAACTGAGTTCACATAAAGAAAAATATTGGTCACATGTGGAATACCTGACCAGTGTATTTGCAGAGTTGAATAAAACAGGTCATCATAAAGCTTCAAAACTGAGTTCAGAAAAAAAAAATTTGGTCACACTTGGAATAACCAGTGTATTTACAGATTTGAAATAAAACAGGTCAGTAATGTACATGATATACTAAAATTAATAATAACAAAGCATAGATTAATTGGAGTGCCCTACAGATATGAACTTTTGAGAGAGTGGCAGGTGTAAGGTGAAGTTGTTTACATTTACAACATGCACAGTAGAGAGAATGTTGGTATACCTTGATGTTAATTTTAGGTAAAGTGACTGAAATTTCTTTGGATACTATACTTGTGATAATTGTACACGATCTAAGCACACCGCTAGCTAAAATGACTGCTCCCTTGTGCTCAAAAGATCAACGTGAATTAGTCTAAAGTACACTATCTTTAGCAGTTTTAAAACGGTGAGAAGGAATTTTGCCAGACTGGACAATACCAACTTCTGAAAGTGCAGTGAACAAATTACCATATATATAAACAGTGAACAAATTACCATATATATAAAATGTAAAAAAAATGTTAACAGCACTTTTTTTTAATACAATTTACCTCTGAAGTCTTGGAAGTGAAAATGACCATGTGGAGCTAGAAGTTTTTTGAAAGGTGCACATCTGAAGTAAGGTCAAGCTGTATACTCAATAACACATATTGCATACATCGGCCATACACCAAAATAAAGGAATTAAATGTTTTTTGACAAATACCTAAGATATACAAGATCTTTTTTAAATGGCCAGTATAACCAAAGAGGAAAATGGGGGAAATTTTTTTTCTTCAAAACACTAACCCTATGCAAAATATGAAACTGTATAGTGCCACCTTTGGCCTTTAGGTCAGGTTTTTTGTGTGTCATGGGGTGCAACTCAAGGTTTAACAAATTATACTACAGTTATCTCCCTTGGAAACTGGTACAATAATTGTAATATATCCGAGACCCCTAGATCGCTTACATCGAAATTAATGAGTATGATGAATGATTTATGCAATCCATATGAGTACAGCACATGGTAGTGTTTTCCAACATGGGAATTCCCTAATCTCTTGTTAAAGAATACAAAGATATAATGATTCTGCTAAAATACATGTTGCGCCCTACATTGATAGTCGAAGTTTCTAATGTCAGTCCACTGATGGATGGTATCAGAACCAAATGTTGTTTGAAACTGTTCAAATTTTTAAACCACATAATGGTGGGTGGCATATGCGAATCAATATTTTGTAACTGAAGAATCCATGGAAATAGTGGACTTTGCAGAGGTCATTATGTTTATTATATATCTTTATGTTGGTTTATTGTTTTGTGTCACCACACTCTTATCATCTCTAGACAACAGATTTTGTCCAGACCACTCTTATCTCCGAGGTCAGATCAGTTTTTAATGGGAGACGACACTAGTGTGTGGAAAAGAAATGTTGCCAGAGAGACATAATAAGTGATGTTACATGGATGAATGAGCTTGCATAATGATGAATAATCAAGCCATTTTTACATGGATCCTTGGTTATGAAATGTAGGCCTGCAGATGCCACTCCACTTTAGAGCATCACAAGTTTGGACTTTGAATGGGCAGATTTTTCAGACGTCCAAGTTGGTGTGTGACCTCAAAGACTTGGTCTAAGACAAAGTTTATAAAGCACTAGCAGTACAAGCCATTTCCACCTACATGTATTGGTACATTCGCTTACAGTTCATGAAGTGTATTCATTTGCCTTACAGTGCATGGCTGAGCAGAGTTTATTTGATCCATTTGTTCCAGATAAATGACGAGTGAAAACTCACTTATTCTGCAGAATTTATTATTTGTCCACAAGTCGCAGTAACATAAGAAATGGATTTGGTATTGTGAGTTCCTTTGTTTTGATTTAAATTGTTTAAATTTACAGCATGTATAGGCCTAATGCATTTTCTACAAGTAGATGGACTGGATATGTACCTGTTATTATTTTGAATGCTGGAAAAGTTGTGCAGTCAGTATTAGGAGTTGATTTAGCTAATGACTCACTGGCCCTTGTCCTGGTTGTTCTTAGAGTGGCCAGTTAATACTGATGGCTACATGCCTGCAGGGACAATTAAAATTTTCCAAATTCATTATTCTTAGATGATTGGGAAGGCCAAATGATTTTCTGCAGGGCCAGTTAATTTTCATGTGACCAGGCTCAATTTGGTGGTGAGAAGACTTGCTCTATAGATAAGAAACTTGTATGTTTGATAATTTTAACAAACATGCAACTAAATATGAACAGGTTAGTTGTGCTTGGACAGGGTAGGACAAGTAGGACAAAATTCTGGCATCTCACGATCAGGCCGCTGCCATCACAATTTGTAATTCATAGGAACCTACTGGAGAATTTTTCCTATGGCCCACAAATCCTGTGTGTGGCCCTGCTTAAAACAGAAATTGCAAGTTGATATTTATCTCTGATAGCACATCACACATAAGACATACAGCTGCAGTATATTGAAGTATATAATAAAGTTCTTAATAATAAAGAGTATATGCTCACAGTACATAATATAGTCCATAATAACAAAGAGTATATAATACTTAATAACAAAGAGTACAACACACTCATGCTTGTAGTAAATATAGTTATTAATAATGAAGTGTATAGTACTTAATATCAAAGAGTACAATACATTCATGCTCACAGCACATAATATAGTCCATAATAACAGAGTATATAGTACTTAATAACAAAGAATACAGTACACATGCTCACAATACATAATATAGTAAATAATAATAGAGTGCCATGCACTCTTGCTCACAGTATATAATATGATACTTAATAACAAAGAGTACCATGCACTCATGCTCACAGTAATTAACAAATGCTTAATGTATATAATACTTGGCATTATATACATTTGTCATTACAAAATGAAATTGTGCAGTAATAAAAAATGGACAAGTACAAAATTAGTTAGGACAAGTCACTTTTCTTAATGTCACCTGTCCTGGACAAGTGGCTAAAAAAACTTTGTGCAGCCTAAACTACTGCAGTTGTATCATGTGCTAGATCCTGGTAAGTAATTGAGATCATACACTGCATCTGTTCTTGTAGATTGTCTTCCATGCTTTCACCAGATAATTTGGCCTCAAGCCATATAGACTTCCAAATGATACAAGAGATACCACATACAGCCAGTCAAGAAAATTTATCTGCTTTGAATGTTTTGCTTCTAAATTTATTATATTTTCCACATTTTTCAGTTGATACCACTGTACTTCTTTGTTGGTAGTGGCTGTGTGGCTGCTGGACTGTACACGTTAAGGCTGTGTGTTTCCACACCAGATGTAAGGTAATTTGAATTGATTAATGAATTACCAGTGTCAGGATAATCACACTTTCTTAGAATTGTCACAATTCTTCTAAGCACCAACACACAAATAAAATCTTATGTTTGAAGTCCATATTTAAAAAAAAAAAATAGTTTCTTCACTCATCTATAATTATATCTTATAATAGATGTTGGCATTATTATTATTATTATTATTGTTATTGTTATTGTTGTTGTGATCAGTATTGTCATCACAGAAGCATGAATTATCCAGGATATAATAAACAGTTGCACCACTTTGTATTAATAAAATAGATGATGGTGTTCTCTTTAGTAGTAGTTGATCACTACATTCTCGGTTTCCATTTCATCTTTGAGGTTCAGATAAGTAAGGCATAACATCAGAAATGTTCAAGCAACACTTCTCAACCAGCATACACATCCAGTCACCAAACAATGTGGTGGTCAAAGAAAGTCTTGTTACCTGAATTTATCAATCAATTACTGTATGTACCCAATATATTATTTTCTAATCATTAGTGCCAATCACAAAGTTTAATGTTGTTGAAATTGTCAAGCACTGCTTTATTAAAACAAGAAAACAAATAAAAACCAACATGTGAACATGGCTTAGCAATGTTGGTAGATAATCATCATGCAGTCATTTGACAAGTGAATTTTACTGTCCGCCCCCCCCCCCCCCCGCAACCTGTATTAGACTGTTCACTAAGAATGAATTGTGCTTTTGTCAAAGGAATTGCTATAGAATTCATATTTGCACAGAATCTAGCAAAGAAAATGCTGGTGATTTAAAATTTGTGCTCGTACTGCTTAATGACCTTGACATGTATACATACATGTACATATAGAAGTTCTTGATCTTTCTTTCATTACTTTTTCATTATTGAATTCAGACACGTCATGATCTATCCTTACATGACTTAAAACGTATGCATATCTTTGATGGAATTAATTTGGATTCACTGTTTTGGATGCAGTATGATCAGGCAGTGACTATATGTATCTATACTTCAGCAATTCATGCTGAACAGTAATGTACCAATGCATGGTTCTCGGCTAAAATCAAATATTAAATATGCGATCACTGTGTTTTCATTATTTCTTATCTAATATACATTGATTTAATGGCGTCAGTGCCATTGAAACACATGGTTTTGTACCCAAACCCGCATCCCCCTTTAGATCTCACCATCTCAGAAATATTTAGTCCAGAGAATATACTTCCATTATTTTCTTCAGTAAACTGGCGTGGTGCTATTGCACGATATTGAACATTACATAGCACAATGGCACATTGTGGACCATCAAGTTATATTGCAGGGTTTCTGAATGATTGCCCCAGAGGATACTATAGACGTTACACCAGTCCTTCATATCGTGTGCTTTTTAACTACATTGTTCCACAGTGTGAGAGCACGTAAGATCTTTACAATAAAATATGTGTAACCTGGGCCTGAATTAAAAATGAAATATACTAGCAACCACAACTAGCTTATTATCATCCTTCAAAACTTATTTGTTGACCTGCTGAGATGAAACTTCATGATCATACTTTACTGGAAATGCCAGTCAGGTAGATGTTAATTATAGAGGTACTAAGTTGGTTTGTTGTCAGTTAATATTTTTTTTAAAGCCCTGGAGTGGAATAAAAGGTTTTTTGTGAAATGCTATAGTATACATTTTTGAGAGAAAAAGGGTTGTTTTTTTAATATAATTATTTAGTTTGGGAGGAAATCTGAATTGTAGAAGGATAATACTAATACTAAAGCAGCAGCAAATCTTGTTATGCCTCCTTTGAATTAGTTTCCTATGTAATTAATTTTAGGGGGAAAATTTGTTGGCAAGAGCCAATAGATTGTTGGAATCCCTAATGTGTGTGTGTGTGTGCGTGTGTCAGAACTTGCATTACTACTCTTAGATCAAAAAAGATTTTCATGAAGGTTGAAAGTGATAGGACAATTTTTTTCTTGTGTTAGAGTAGATAAATACATGTTCATTTATCTTTTTATCACTATGTCAGCTGCAATGTTTGTGTTGTTTTTCCCCAGCTTTGACAGGAAGAACAATCAGTTTCCCTACCTCAAGTGGGACCCTTCTCACCAGTACAAGGTAAATAGTCAGAATCAGATGTATGTGTCTGTTTTTTTTTTTATGTCTTCACTGCTGCCTTGTTTGACCTAAAACCATATTTGCATGATTAGGCAACAACCACTTGAGGTGGACAAAATATGCTTGGCATATTTGTAGTCATATGTAGATGACCTGGTTATATTTTCAGGCAGTTGTAACACTTTTTCCATATATTTACACATTTTTCATTGTTTTCTATGGACATAAGTGTTATCAGCACATTTAAGTAAAAACAACTTGAGGAAGACAAATAACGTGATAGGTATGTATGTATATGTTTGTACATATATGCATCTTTGTGTGTGTGTGTGTATGTTTGTACATATATATAGATTACATGAATAGTTGCAGGCCATTGTGTTCATTCTTCCAACCATTTTTAACTATTTGACTTTGACTTTCAGTCAAGTGGATGGCGAGAGATGTATGTTTTACAAACAAAAACCAAATGTTTTGTGTACATGTAAATTTACCTTGTATACTCATATTCAGTGTGCACACAACTGCAAACAGAAAAGCCTATCTTCCATCCCATAATGTTGCTGTAAGCATGTCAGGAATTTCTTCATTTTCATCCCATTGTGCCCCAGTATGCTCATACATTTCTATAGAATTGGCCCGACATGCCTCGCTACGTGTCGTAAGAGGCGACTAAGTAGAGGCAACCTGTTTGTTGTGGGTTGCGACCCATGTCGGAGGAGGAAAGGATCCTGGTAGTTGAGCAGAGGCTTTCCGATGCAATACACTACTTTGGCCTCTACTTCTTCTAGACGGGTGGTCGGGATGTGCCCGGTCTCAACAAATTGGCTGGTCATGCCGAGCCCTAGGAGGTCTTTATTTACTCGCTCACTTTCATTATCTTTCTTGTTGTATCTCTCTTGATACCACCATTGCCCCTACATTCTGTCCCTTTAACTTCCCCTTTCCCAAGTCTTAGAAGACTCCCTAGAAGGCGGTGGCTCAGCGGGTCAATCGGGAGGTAATTTTACTGACTATGTCTTACGGGATGAATCAGGAGGTGATTTTGCCTACTGAGTATAACATCTGTGTATCCCTGGCACTTGAATAGTGTCCCCTTGTTGGGCTCCTTGGTGGGTTAAGAGCACGGGTGCTGAATTTTAAACACACCAACATGGATATTTCCAAAAAAAAATCAAACGTACCAAAGCTGGATCTGACTCCGATGACGAACCATGTAGTGTGGATTCATTTCCACACTTCATGGTTATACAGTCTAAAGATGATTCAAAACCGCTTGCCTCACTCTCTCTGTTTGTTATTGAAAAGACAATTATGGGATTGATTGGTACACCAAAAAGTGTTAAAAAGTTGAAATCGGGCTGCCTACTTGTTGAATGTGAGCAATGGGGTCAGACAGAGAATATCCGGAAAATGAAAACATTCTTCGATATTCCAGTGACCTCATTCGCTCTCACAACATTCAGTTCGTCCCAAGGCGTGATTCGCTGTCGGGACTTGGCTGGAGTAAGCGACAAGGATATCATTGAAAGGATGAAAAACGAAGGTGTCACTGTGGTTCGCAGAATACGAATTAAACGTAACAACAATCTGCAGGACACCAACACATTTGTACTCACCTTTAACAAACCAACAGTACCCAGAGTGGTCAAAGTTGGCTTTTTGCAAGTGAAGGTTGAGATTTATGTATCTAACCCCCTTCGATGCAATAAATGTCAGAAATATGGCCATCACGAAGACTGATGCTCAAAAAGCCAAATATGTGGCTGATACAGAGACCATTCTCATCAGGAATCTGAGTGTAAAGCAACTCCACATTGTGTCAGCTGTGGAAAGGAGCACCATGCCAATTCCAAAGATTGTGATACCTGGAAACAGGAGAAGGAAATACAGAGGGTAAAATACACATCAGACATTCCCTATCCAGAGGCCAGAAAGCTTGTACAGGCTAAAATATCCCTTCCTGGCCCATCCTTCTCCACTGTAGTGAAAAACAATCCCAAAACAACGAAGGATGCTCAAACACAGACAGATCCACCCAAGTCTACATCAAGCTCTAACACCCCCCCATTACCAAGCACAAGAAACACGGCATCTACCCAGACAACTTTTAATAATACCCCACCACTGAAATCACCAAAGAATAAAAACAGGTCTCAAGGAAATAGGCAGCAAAAGGGGTCAGATGACCCCATAAAACTCTATAATAGGTTTGGAGACACTGAGAGCATGGATACAGAAGAAACTGCTCCATGTTCTC
Organism: Megalonaias nervosa; assembly: GCA_016617855.1. Classification (NCBI taxonomy): domain Eukaryota; kingdom Metazoa; phylum Mollusca; class Bivalvia; order Unionida; family Unionidae; genus Megalonaias; species Megalonaias nervosa. The sequence goes on along the minus strand of JAECUM010093431.1, from coordinate 70,305 downwards.
AAAGTAGCTCCAGACCTACCAACAAAAAAAATCACCCCTGTACTTCCTCCAGAGAAATAACCACACAGATTGTCTCCGCAAAAAGTCTAACCTAGTTTCACAATCTCCACTTTAAACTTACAATGAAGAACACCATCATACAATAGAACTGTCGAGGACTTAAAGTCAGTTACAATGATATTCTTCTGCTTTTAAATGAATATGATCCTGCAATACTATGACTTCAAGAAACTTTCCTAAAAGGTACAGATAACATCACACTTAAAAACTACTCCCTGTTTAACACCTACTTTCAGAATGTTGACAGGGCCTCAGGAGGAGTTTCTATTGCTGTAAACAATAGAGCCCCTCATAGCGTCATCCCTTTAACACAAATTTGCAAGCCATTGCTGTGAGTGTCACTCTACATCAGGTGATTACCTTTTGTTCTATTTACATACCACCAAACACCAACCTATTACCAAATGAATTAGACACGCTTGTTCAACAACTTCCTGTGCCATTTGTTTTACTCGGTGATTTTAATGCCCATAACATTTTATGGGGATCAAACTACATAAGCAACAGGGGCAAAAAGGTTGAAGATTTCATTGCTAGACTCGACTTGTGTCTATATAACACCAAATCTCCGACATACTTACACCCAGGAACGGGTACATACACGTGTATCGACTTGACAATTTGTTCTCCTTCGCTACATTTGGATTATAATTGGATGGTCGCTGTTGACCTTCACAGCAGTGATCACTTTCCAGTCTCTCTTAAGAACACCAACGTTACAATCGATGACGCAATTCCACAGTGGAATTTAAAGAAAGTCGTCTGGGCTAAGTTTGAAACACTTTGTACAGCTAGGCTTAACAAGAATACCGTCCTAAACGACAATGACCCTATTCGACAATTTACTTCCATCTTAATTGAGATTGCAGATGAATCCATCCCTAAGTCCTCACCGAACTGTAAAAGAACCCCAAAACCGTGGTTCACCAAAGAAAGTAAAGAAGCCATTAGACAACGACGAGAAGCACTGAAAAAATTCAATAATTGTCCAAAGCCTGAAAATTTAATTAAGTACCGTATTGTTTGGGCCAAAGCTTGCTGCACGATTAAAGAAGGTAAAAGAGCATCATGGAAAAAAATATGTTTCAACTTCAAATTCTCGTTCCTCTATAAAGAAAGTTTGGGACACTATCTGCAAAATAAATGGAAAGGGAAAACACAATTCTTTCCGACATCTGAAACTAAATAACAACAATTTCAATACCAAACATGAAATAGCTAATACACTTGCTGATTGTTTCTCTAAAAATTCCTCATTGTCTAATTGTTCAGAAGCTTTCCAAAGATTAAAAGCTCAAAAAGAAAAGACACGGCTGAAATTCATATCGAATAACTCGAAGAGTTATAACCAACTGTTTTCATTGTCGGAGCTTTTGGAATCTTTGAATAAGGCCCATGATACATCCACTGGGCCTGACGATATACAGTTTTTGAAACACCTTCCAGAACCATCATTAACAGTTCTACTGGAAATCTTCAATGTTTTATGGATTACTGGTAATGTACCAAAAATTTGGAAAGAAGCAACAGTAATACCAATTCCCAAACTAGGCAAAGATCGCGCAGATCCAACCAACTATAGACCTATATCACTGACTAGCTGCATATGCAAAACAATGGAACGAATGATCAATTCTCAGCTTGTATGGTATTTGGAAACCAACAATTTAATATCTCCTTTCCAGAGTGGCTTTCATTATGGTCGTAGTACCAATGATCGTCTGGTTAGACTGGAAACATTTATTCGCGACGCTTTCATCAAGAAGGAACACTTCTTAGCTGTTTTCTTTGACTTAGAAAAGGCCTGTGACATGACATGGAAGTACGGAATACTAAATGACCTGCACGATCTGGGTCTAAAAGGCCATCTGCCCTCTTTCATATCAAACTTTCTCTCAGACAGAGAATTCAGGGTATGAGTGGGCTCCACCCTCTCTGATATGCATGATCAAGAGATGGGTGTGACCCAGGGCAGTATTTTATCTGTGACACTTTTCAACATCAAAATTAATAGCATCACCAAGTGTCTGGCTCCTGGTGTGGATTGCTCCTTATATTTTTATGACTTCCTAATATGTTATCGATCAAAGCACATGCATACTATTGAAAGACAACTTCAGCAAAATATCAACAAGATTCAAAATTGGGACAATACTAATGGTTTCAAATTCTCGAAATCAAAAACAGTATGTTTGCATTTCTGTCAGTTATGAAGACATCATGATGAACCTAAGCTCACGCTGGATGGAACACCTATTACAGTTGTTGAGGAAACACAGTTTTTAGGTATTATCTTCAACAGAAAACTGACTTTTATTCCACACCTGAAGAATTTGAAAGCTAAGTGCTTGAAATATCTAGATTTACTTAAAGTAGTAGCGCACGCTGACTGGGGTGCTGATAGAAAAGTCATCCTCAGTTTATATAGAACATTTATTCGCTCCAAACTAGACTATGGTTGTGTTGTTTATGGTTCAGCTAGGAAGCCCTATCTGATGATGCTTGACCCAATTCATCATCAAGGAATAAGACTCGCTCTGGGAGCATTTAAGACATCCCCATGTGAAAGCCTACTCATTGCAGCGAACGAACCACCTTTATCACAACGTAGAGAAATGCTTTCCACACAGTATGCTCTCAAATTAAGATCAAACCCTCTGAACCCTGCTTTTTCGGCTGTTTTTCAACCCAAATACAAAACCTTATATGAAAATAAACCAAATGTCATACCTTCCTTTTGGCATTAGAATATCACCCTGCCTTGAAAGTACCAAAATTGATCTTTCAGAAAACGTCCATGTCCGAAACACCTCCCTGGCTACTCAACGAAAAGTACTTTTTACGTTACACGATGGAAAAAATCGGAGACAAACCCATCCATCTTCCACAACTCTTATCATGATCTCCTCGTCCAATTTGAAAACTACTTACTGATGGATCAAAAGATGAGGAAAAGGCTGCTGCAGCCTTCGTTAGTGGAAAACGCACGACAAAGTTCGCTTGCCAAATGGTACTTTAATTTTTTCAGCCGAATTCAAATCAATAGACCTTGCTCTGTTTTATATTTAAAAAAAACTGTATTTTAAACAGCATCATCTTCTTCGACTCACTATCAGTACTTCAGTCACTACATAATAGAAAACTGGAGAACCCATTATTAACCAATATTCTCCTCAAAAATCCTAAGCTGAGTACCTCCCACAATATAATATACTGTTGGTTACCCAGTCATATTGGCATTAAAGGTAATGAAAAAGCAGACCGCGCTGCTAAAATGGCCCTATCCGTTGAACCATCTGATTTTAAAATACCGTATACTGTTTTAAACCTAGTATCAAAGAATGTTTACGTCAGAAATGGCAAGCATCATGGAATGATGCCGTGAATAACAAACTTCATGCCATCAAGCCAACCCTAGGAAAATGGACTCCTTCCTACAGAAACATCCATAGGGAGGAGGTAGTCATTGCAAGAATTCGAATTGGGCATACGTATGTAACCCACTTGCACATACTAAAAGGAGTAGACCCACCAGAGTGCATTTCTTGCAATGAACCATTCACCTTTAAGCACTTTATGTTGGAGTGTTTCAACCTCCAACCTATGCGCGATCAGTATTACAATGTGCATGATATTAGGGAGCTCTTTGATACAGTCAGCGTGGCTTGTATTATAGACTTCCTGAAGGAAGTAAACATTTATTACAAGCTATAGCTTTTATGCTGTCACCTTGAGCAGTTTTACGTGATGTATATACCGTCCCTTAATTTTAATTACCTTTCATCTGCCTCCATTAGCATACACCATTTACATTCCTCGTTGATTGGGATGCTTTAGTTATTTATTACCGTTACAACCTTTTCGTTTTACTTTCAACTGTTGGTTTCGTATCGCTGGTCGATACGAAACCTTTTACCACTTTTAAACGATCAAAGATATAAACTTTTATATGGTGCTAAATAACCTAACAGTGCTGGTGTGCCATAAAAATATAATCAACCAACCAACCATCCAATCCATTTCTACAAGATGTCACTGTAGATCACCCTCCCAGTTTGTGTTCCATAAGTAGATCTAGGTCGCTGCTCTACCCATGAATTTTTTATAGCATCACTTTAAGTACATAACAGCTTTGCTGAATGTTTTCAGGATTGTGCATTAGAATAAAGAAAACTATTTTTAAAAATGTGAAATATAAAAGAAAGCATACATTTTTGTTTATTTGTTTATTTCCCTAATTTTTTTGTCATGTTTTTATATCAGTCTTGAAGTTTAAATAAAAGAAATCTTTCTTTTCTTTACTACCCCATATCTCATACCTGCCGGATTAAAGTCAAAGTCCTTCAAGGAAAATCTGGATCCACAGCCCTCTTACACTAGAAAAAAGATGGAATGAAAAATTTGTTAATGAATGTAACAAGAGATAACACAACTGCCCAATATGTACATGAATTGACAAGTTTGAATTCTTTAAGGGTCAAGTCAGTGACTTTTTTATAATATTGATAACAACTAATACACATATTCCTTTCCTTTAGGAACATTATGTCAGTATGTTTGCTATGATTTAATTCTTTCAGTGTTGGACAACTAAAAAACAGGTTAGGTAGAGTACAGCCACTAGGACATTAGAGTTTTTACTTTGCTATTGGATTATTTAACTGAAATTTCTGATTTGTAGCAGTGGAATAGATTCTTCGTTATCTGGTCTTGCAACTTCGTGCACGACAAAATTTGGAGGGTATTACACTTGATATTAAATTATATTTCATAGTTTTATTTTTCATGCGTGAAAAGTATTTTTTATGCCAAGCCTGTTGTGTTACAGTGCCTGCTGTTGCCTTGTTTATTTTTTATTTCTCTTTTTTTTTGCACAATAACAAAAGTTCATCACCATCAAACATTATGAATCTTTGTAAATACCTATACCTTGCTTTTGGGTTAAAAAGGATATTTTTGGGATCCAAGGTCAGGGCCACTGTGACCGAAGAAAAAAACTTTTTCCATGCAATTATTAGTTTTGATCCAGACAACTGAAAACAGCCCATGATTATTATTTAAAAGAACTTTCCACTGCAAGGTTACACTAATTTTAGTCCACACTTATGTGGGGCAAAGGATTGAAATTTTAGAGTACTGTGAATGCTTAGGGGTGAATCAGTGGCATTTGACACAAAACATAAGAACAGTGTTATTGAAGCTGAAAGTCAAGGATCTCCACTTTGCCATTTTTAAACCTGTTTAGAAATTGCCCTTGCATTGAGAACCAGAGTTTTCCTCATTTTGCAAGATAAGATGCAAGAGAGCGTTTTACCACATATGCATGCATGTCTTTTCCAACAAAAATATACCTGAACAGATTTATAATCTCCATAATATGTGAGTTGTTGACATTTTTATGTGCCCTACATGAGTCAGGCATATTATGCTATGGTGTTGTCTGAGTGTTAACATTTTGCCTGTCAGGCCATAACTTTGTAACTGTTGGAGTGATTTTTTTAAAACTTTGCCCAGGTGTATGTAACCACCAGAAGGTGTCGTATACCATAGACAGGTTCCTTCCTGCCCCATCAAGGTTAAGATCACAGTGAGAGGAAATGTATTTCTGTGACTTGTATTGCCCAGAGTATAACTTTTGAGTCTCTTTATGACATTTAAGCCTGTTATATATATTCTGTGTGTTACATACCACAGCCACACCCCCAGCCTAAAGGTGAAGGTCACTGTCAAGTAAAGGTAACCAAAATCATGTATCCTTGTCTAGTGGATAACTTTGTAACTACTGAAGATTTTTTTATATAAAACTTTAACCAGTTATATATCATTCTAGGTAGTGTGTCACATACAATAGCCATGCCCCTGCTTCAGTGTCAAGGTCACACCAAGGGGAAGCATGAAATGGTACATCTATAAATCTAATTTTTAAATTAAGTAGGATATTTTAAAAATGCTTGTTGCCATTTTGACTTCACACTATATCACTTATTTAGTCATTAACCTGCCTCAAGGTCAAGCTCACAACAAGGAATAATACAGTTTTCTTATCCTGTCAGTTTTTACCGTGACAGATATTTTAATGAAACTTTAACCCAGGTCAGTGCCCAGTTTTATTATCTGTGCTGTCAATTTCTTTGGTGAAACTTTACCCAGGTTCACATCTTAATCATACGGTAGTCAAGTTTCTAGCACAAAGACCAAGGTCATAAGGTAGTTAAAATGTGATATGGCAGGTATTACCATGTGCCATTTGTGTTCTCTTGTTTTTTGTTTTTTTTTTATGATGAGCCCAAGGTGGCTGAGTTGTCTGTGGTACTAGCTTTTACATATCACTCACACATCTGGCCTCTGTCTGCATCTGGGCCAACATGGTTATGTGAGAAAGCATACAAGTAGCATCACGTTTGGTGTTTCTTCCAAGGGTTTTTCCAAATTCTTCCTCCACTAAATATACTGGCTGCCATGTAAAGCCTATTGTTACTTGTCTAGGCTCGTACAAAGTAACAAAGAAAAGACTGAAGCCAGCAAGCTTTGTAAATTTAACAAATAATTTATTTCCCTAGAAAACAAAGTAAAAATATGAAAATGGACTTACGGTTTGTGAATCTAATCCAAAAATTAATCCTAGAATTTAAAAATATAAGTCTTATCACTAAAACATTCTAAATGAATCTAAATTTGAATTCCGATGAAGTTCCAAGATGGAAGGTGATGACGTCTTCTATAATCTGTCCTGTCAACAGTTCCTTGTTGAATTTTATGAATCAAGAATAGTATTCCAGCTTTAGAATTCTGAATAATTTCCACTAAATGTCTTTGTCCAAGAATTTTTATTAGCACTGGTATTTTTCAGGGAATACAATTATTAAATCCAAAAGATAGAAGAATTTTAAATCAAACTGGCATCAACATGAAAAACACCTTGAGCTCTGAAGGTGTAAACTACGACTGACTATTTCACTATATAAAACATCTGTTTTAACCCGTAACTAAAAGGCAGTTAAACCCCGTGATGGGTCACGTGGTCGATTAGTTCGAACAATGCAGTAAAGTAATGTCAGTTAGCACGTAGGCTATTTACAGGTTCGATTGTACTGAACAAATCTTACTATAAGATTCAATAATAAAGAAAATAAGAAAAGGTTATTTACAACAGAGCTGTTGCAAGCCAAGAAAGACCTTGATTACAACCAATTATTTTCACTGTGTTTACCAATTCTGAACCAAGGTCAGGAACTAGGTCAGCTAAAAATACAATGTAGCAATAGTGATTATTTACTAGAACTGAACTGAAATTTTCTTTTAAAAAAAATGTCAAATCCAGTGAATAAAGTTAATACAATAACATGTAATGAAATAAAAATAAAGTAAAAAAGAAAATTTAAAACTAACACACAAGTAATTAAATTACATATATGTAACACCTATCATGCGCTGAAAATGGCAGTTAAATACAGAAAAACCAAAAACATTTTTGTGTTAGTGAATTGTAAATCAGGGAGTGTATAGTTCTTTATAGGTCAACAACTTTGTAGATTAATGTTTAATATATGTATAATTCATAATTTGTTCAGCTTTTATTGTATTTTTTTGCACATTAATACTTCCCTTTTTCTACTCTTCCAGTTCTACTCTCCAGTAAGGGACTACTCCAAGGAGAAGTTCCCAGAAGAGAGGCCCAAGATTGATTGACTTCATGTTCTTTCTAGCTGTGTAAATGATAATTAAACCTTTTTTTCCTTTATTTTATGTGTGAATGATGCAGTTGTCCATCTTTATAAAGAAAATTCAGTCTAACACTATCTCCACGTTTCCTATTACAGCTAGATATCGACAATTGAGATATAGTTTGTGCCAGTATAGTACATCTAATGTTTGTATTCTGTAGACAACATATTTTTGGGGAATTAAACAAATAAAATATTTTGAAATATTTAAATGTTTTGTATTTATGCTCTTTTGTGTGGTTAAATCAGATGTGATTGATATCTAATTTCATTGTAGTGATATCAACAGATTTTGATAGTACCATTTACACTATTATATAATATTAGCTCTTAATGAATGGACACTATTGTTTGCAGAATGAGCAATTAGTGTGTTGATTTTTCTTATAAAGCAAGTTTTACAGTACACTTTTAAAGGATGAGGTTATTCAGAGTTTTTCCTTTTTTTTATCTTTCTATCCATAAAATGTTTTGACCTACACTATGGGGTATATACTTGCTTACAAGTCAAGTCCAGTTGCAAACTGCATAGACCTTGATTGGTAATCATGTAATGTGCCAGCAGATCTGGCTTTATTCAGTTAATTAGGAGTAGAACAAACAACATAGACTCAGATTTGTTGCACATTGTGATGTCAGAACAGGGTCTATGTGATTTGACATGACTTATAAGCAAGTATATATGGTACAGTAAGAATCTGAAACCACAGCGTATATTTTAGGAATGATAAATAATAATATATATTATAAAGGGAATATTTAGTTGTTTGATAATATCACAATAAATGTCATAAACAAATCTGCCATAGCACCAAGCAGTGTTGCCATCAGTGTCAGAGTGCTCAAGCAGGGCTTCCAAATAAACCATGCAGGGCTCCCAACACCAAGCAGTGTTGCCATCAATGTCAGAGTGCTCATGCAGGGCTTCCAGATAAACCATGCAGGGCTCCCAAAACCAAGCAGTGTTGCCATCTGTGTCAGAGACTCATGCAGGGCTTCCAAAAGGACTGCCAGACATATAGGGCTTGGAACTTTTGCCTGACATTATTGCTGCACCTTCTGTGCTCTATACGCTGACCTGAGATAAAAATTTTGAGCCACTCTTTTCTTGGAAAAGTATCTTTTTTATATATGAACATGAATACCACCTGTTTTCAAGACTGCATGCCAGAATGAGCCATCAATTGTCTGTTTCCTTTGAAGTTAAATGAACTTTCTGACAGAACCTGAACATTTTTTTCATCATTATGGGCCAGGTGTTCGAGAAGTTGAATATTAAAACTAACATTATTGAAATAAGATCATGACAATGATGCCTTCATCAAACTGAATACATAGCCAATCTACAGTCTGACATTGGGCAAAGAGATATTTTGGTTTGAGCTAGTGTAAAGTTTGCTAGTGGGGCTTGTCTGGAACAAGCAAGTCTTACCAATTTAAAAAGTGCACATTTCTGACTGATTGGTAGGTAGCATGTAAAACAATCTCTCAAAGGGTCTTTAGAAACCAATTAACCCTCAAATAAATAGGTTGCTTTCACAATTTATATAGTATATTGTTAGTAGTTTCAATAAAAGTTACCAGCAGGGCTATGGCCAGACAGCTTCTGCAATAGTGTCACACATTGAGTGCTGATAGTGTTGTATCTCAGCCTTTTGGCCACGTGAGCCTGCAGAGAAGCTTGGGAAGAAGCTGTTGGTTTAATGCCTTGTATAATCAATAAGTAGATACCCGACAACAGCATTAGATATATATGTGTATACAGTTGTGTAAGCATTACATATATATGTGTATACAGTTGTGTAAGCATTACATATATATGTGTATACAGTTGTGTAAGCATTACATATATATGTGTATACAGTTGTGTAAGTACCACATGCTCATTGCAATCAGAACATCACTCTGCCATTTCCATCAGATCATGAAATAAACCTCAATATAATTCATTGCCATTGAGACTATATTCAGAACTACTTTTGTTCACACGGGATATTTTGATGGCTGAATGTGAGAAAGTTACAGTCAGAATAATCTCTGCCTTTGCTGTCGTAACATACTTAGTGCACTCCGCCAGATGCGAATCACCAAACACATCAAATTGATGTGTATTCCTACAACTCCCAAGGTTATTTCACAGTCTGACTGAAAAGGCAGAGCGATGTTCTGATTGATGCTTGATAGCGTAATACAATGGATTATACATGGCACTGAAGAGAAGCTAGCTTAAACTAGAAGCTGTTGGTTTATTGCTTTCTACATAATGAGTAGGCCCTCATCAGGACCAATGGATTATGTGTACAGTTGTATAGTTATCACATGCTTAGTTTAAGACCCTGGATTATACATGGTAGTGAAACAATTGGACCTGAGGCGCTGGTTCTGTATGCCTATACATCGACAGGATAAATTCCTGATTGTCCTGAGTTGTGAAGTTAGCAAGGGAAATTGATAGCAAGTATTAGCATACCAAAAATCTTAAATGCTCCACTGTATTTAATTCATATTATAGTTTGAAAAGAAATAGAACTTTAAAATTTTTAATTAAGGCAGTTCATAATGAGAAGGTATCTGATAGTTTTAAGTTGGAATAATTTTTCTTGTCATTGTCGAGCATAATTGGATATCTAGGGCTAAAGAATCACAATATCATGAAATATCATTGCATTGATTGTATTAATGTCTCGAAGATTATATTTCTCAAAGAACATGAATTTTAACTGTAATTACATTACATGCACTTTTGGTTTGCAACTAATGCAATGCATTTTTACTGGTGGCCCGCAAAATGTCGCTGGCAGTAAATTTTACCTAAATTGTATTTTATCAGTACATGTATTCCACAACATATAGAATAATGCAAAGTGCTTTTGCATTTTTTCCTGTATTAGCAGATATTTATATTTGTTGTGGCACCATCACCAGGCAGGCTAGTTTCAAAGTGAGTTGTAAAAATCATTTGTAGTACCATGCTTGCATGCATTTTTGACAGTAGACCATTTCAAGAGGTTATAACATTAAGTACTGCATACTGTATTTTCTTTTTGCCATTTTATGTAAACTGGAAAAATCTAAACTGAATTACATGAAGAATTTTAATGTTTATTGTTTTTCTAATTTGAAAAAAAATCTTTTATGATGATCCAGTCCATTCAAATAATTATATGACACGTTTGTACTACCACAAGTTGCCTCCCTTATGCTTGTATTAATGCTGCATGCTGATTGACTTGTGATTACAGTTATCACCAAAATTACCATATCCCATGGATTTGATTGCATTGGAAATTGAGGTGCAAGGGACTTTTGTTTAAAGTTTCTGAATGCAATCCAGATTGGCATCGCATTGTCCAGTAAATATGCCACTTAGTGCATACACCTTGATAATGTGTACAAAAAATACATTTGTAAACAGTTTGATTCTGCATTGTTGTGCATTGTGTTTTACTTTACAAACTGAGGGCATAATTTCCACACTGACATTTCAGAATCTCACTTTTGTCAGTTGTGTTGCCTTTCTTGCATGAACTTCAGGTCCATTTTCAACAAAATGGCTAAAATACCTTTCAAAATTAATGTATTGTGTAATTTTTTTTCCAGAAAAAAAGGACCTCAGCAAGCCAGAACCTTTAAAATGATGGACATGTCCATTTTTTTCTGGCCAATGTTTGAAAGCTTGGGTATGATGTTCACCTGTTTTGAACTGACTTTATTTGATGTAGCTACAACACATTCATTGCTCCATCACACCTCCATAATGTTTCAGCATAATGTAAAACTTGATTTTCAAGACAAATTAGACCATTTTTAGAGAACATCTTTTTAATGTAAATATTTTCCCATCTGCAATATAACATGAAGATATATTTACACTGTATTGTTAAATAAACCACTTATTCCTTTCCCTTCCATAATACTAATATATATCCATAGTAAAATGGACTATTTATCCTTCTACAATACAACACAAATATGTTGAAATAACTACTTTCCCATGTACAGTAATAATACATGAATATATATGTGGTAAATGATTACTTGCAGATAGAACTCAAGACTGATAAATATTTACTACTGTACCTTAAAAACTAGGGCCCTGGGTGGCTGAGTGGTCTGAGGCATGCCTTCACCAAACAATGCCTTTTCGCTTCATCCATGTGGGTGTGAGTCTTGGGCCCAGTCAATGTGGGTATGTGAAAAAAGCTTGCCAATAGTTTTGCATAGGTTGGTGGTTCTTATGGAGGTTTGCCCAGGTTCTTCCTCCACCAGATATGCTGACTGCCATGTATAGTTTATCATGTGCTGATAAATGGCATAAAACTTTCAAAATTATGTGGAGAACTCATGATACATATTATTGACAATAATATGCTTATATTGCCACAGTGTGCTTACATTTTTAGATCTTGAACAACTGACATGTAATTTTACACCAACATGATGCTTTAAGATGGAAGACAAAGTTTTGGGAGGGTTTACTTGAGTTGGTTTGCCCCTCAGATTCATGCTCTTTTGTTACTTAACCTTTCCTGAACCCTTTGAGACGTATTTTGATGAAACTTGTTTACTTTTGTATCTTAATATTGTGTCCTGTGCAAAAATGGGGTCGGATCAGCATTTCAAAGTTCTCCTTGACAAATCAAGATATCTTTGTGAAACATTGGTATGCATTTGTATTATGATTAGTTTACATCCTAAATAAGATTCAACATTGTCAATTTAGTATCTTTAGAATTATCTCCCCATTTTGTATATGTTTGCCATATATGGCAGAGTATATTATTTTATGATGTGAGGCAGCCTATCCATCTGTCTGCTACTTTTGCAATTTCTGTACAATTACTGATTCTCCACTGTCACCAAACATTTTGGATGGCTTGCACTAAGGAAGACGCCCATCAACTTCTGGGTCAAAAGGCACTCGTTTACTGACGAGTCTGACCACTCCTGTGGCCTAGAGGTTAGAGCATCCGCCTCAGATGCGGGAGGTTGTGGGTTTGATCGCCGGCCGATTCATACCAAAGACTTATAAAAATGGTATTAACAGCCGCCTTGCTTGGCACTCAGCATTAAGAGGTTAGTGATAGGACTGGTCGGCCTGGTGTCAGGATAATGTGACTGGGTGGGACATCATGCTACATGTCTGTGGCATGATGTCCCAGTGCTAGACATCACTATAAACTGCCACAATACAGACATTGTAGCACTATGACTGAAAAATTGTTAAAGCTATGTTAAAGATCCAAATCACACACACACACATTGATGGATCTTGTCAATATTGGAATTAAGCGTTGATTCAGATATGTAGTGCACAACTAGGTTGATATTACCAGGCATGTGTGTCTCAGAAACCAGCTTGTCAGTAGTTGGTAATGCATCAAAAGTTGATACTACCAGGCATGTGCGTCTCAGAAACCAGCTTGTCCGTGCTTGGTAATACGTCAGAAATCGATCTTACCAGGCACATGTGTCTCAGAAACCAGCTTGTCAGTGCTTGGTAATATGTCAAAAGTCAGTCTTACCAGGCACGTGTGTCTCAGAAACCAGCTTGTCAGTGTTTGGTAATATGCCAGAGGTCAAAATAAGAAGAATAAAAATATTGAACTGCATGCAGGTATTGGGCAAGACAGTTCTTGACATGTGCACAATGTCCTTTAAAATTTCTTGCCCTTGCCAGAAAAAAAAAAACATGAAGCAAACATTCTTCTCAAACCAAGATCTCACCAACTCTGAAGTGGGAATAATGAGAGAAAAGATGGTTGGGCACAGAGATCATGATATATCTTTATTGTGCTTTAGATATGCCTGTAATGGGTTAGTGTGTTTTCAAATATATCAAAGAACATCCAAGAATGTTTTCTTTATCATACTGGCCAGAAATTCCCACACCAGTCGCCAAAGAAAACAACTCTGGTGTTTTACATTTTTGGTTCAGTATTAACTATACTGTGATTGATCGTGCTTGGCCTTCACATTAGCATTTCAGCTATATATAAGCTAAGGATTTTCTTGATAAAATTATGATACAAATCCTAAAAGAACTTTTTTTTTTATTATCCCCGTAATAGGTTGACCTTTGGGTCGGGGAACCATCCCAGGGTCACCTTACAATCAAACATTTCTTGTTTCCAGATAAACTAGGGATAATAAATATAATCTTTAAAAAAAAAAAGACAACACACACACACACACTCATGCACACATGCATGTGGCACACAATCTCTTTAGATACTCAATCTAAATAGACGAATACATGTAGGTGACAAACTTTTGAAAATAGTGTTTTGTTCCTGTCTACCATCCAATCAGATAAAAGTTACCTATTCATTTGTTGAGGTCCATTTTTGAAGAAATTGGTCCTCTTTTTTTTTTTCCTTAGCAGCGTATTTTTCAATGTTCTTATACATTACAACTCTCTGCTTAAAAGCATAAATGGAAGGATTTTGCATATTGAATCTGCAAGTATAAATGTAATATTTTGCCAAAATAAGCAAGAAATTACACAAACTGTCCAGTTGTTCACTTCCTAAAAGTGTTTCTTTTTTGGACAAATGTACAATATTTGGGCAAGAAGGTGCAAAATGTTCAATAAAACTGTACCAGAACTGAAGTAATATTGCAATCATAGAAGAGATGTTCAGTACTTTCATTCTCTCTTACAGAACGTACGTTTGTTGTCGTCCAGTATGTTAATTCTTTTCAAAAAATCATTAGTAGCGATTATTCTGTGGATTAATTTAAAGTTAAAAGAGATCAACTTGGTATCCTTGGTACAACATTTTGCCCGGCTATAAATCTCAGACCACTCCTCACTACTTATATTTGTTATTTAGTACTTGCATCCAAGATTCTTGCTTAGTAGTATGTTGCCTTTTAGCCTTTTTTAAAAGATCTTTGTAAACAAACTTGAGTGAATTATGTTTTTGCAGGTCCATTATTTTATCCTCCTGCTTATCAAAATTATTATGTGCTAAATGGTTTTTTATGGCTTCTTTCCATGCTTTTGGAATTTTGGATATTAAGGAGAAGTATTTCAAGAAGTCATCGCTTCTAATTTTTTGTTTTTTCATTTCAAAAGGTATTAAATTGCCATGATCATCTACTAGGTCATTCAAAATTTCAAAACCGGCTTCTGTCCAGGATTTGTATTGATAGAACATTCTAGGAGGGACAAAATTTAAAATACTCATGGATAAAAACTCATTTGCACTTTGCGGTTCCTCTTTCCAATAAGATACTGCCAAAATGACCTCTCTCCAAAAATTGTTTTTGATGAGCTTACTAAGTTCTTCTAATTTCCGTCTCCCTAAATTCCAAATATTCTTTTTATTTCTGAGTATAGTTTTATTGACTAAGTTCTGCCAAGCTCCATTTTCATTTTCCAGCAATCTTTTTACCCATCTTATCGTAATATACCTAATAAATGAGAATATATGTATCATATTGAGTCCTCCCTCGTTGTCTGGGGCTACTAGTATATCACGTTTAATTCTCTCTATTTTTCCACCCCATACAAATTTAAATAACGTACGATTTAGTTCTGCTTCAACTTTTGCTGATGGATTTGGAAGTGCTGAGAAAAGATGTATGAATATGGGCAGAACAAGGGTTTTTACAACAATTACCAACTACTGACAGATGTCTTCAACTCCAGCTTGCCAATATTCGTTTTGCCTTTGTTAGTTTCTTCATATAATTAATTTCCACCATTTGTTGTAAATCTGGCGAAAAATCTATGCCAAGGAGTGTAAAGTCAGCTATACACTTTTTGACCAAGTCAGTATACTCATTGTTCTTCAACAGTTGGGCATTAAATTTCCAATATCCTTTTCCCCTTGAACACGTTGAGAAAGCCACACTCAGAGCAATAGCTGAATGATCAGACTCATATCCAGGTAAATCTCCCTTGCAACAAAGTAGATTAGATTACTTTCTCGTATCTGAAGACATACACGCATCAACTGTATTCATATGAATGTCTTCAGATACGAGAAAGTAATCTAATCTACTTTGTTGCAAGGGAGATTTTTGCCTCCAGGTATACATCTTTAAGTCTAGATTCGACTTTCGCCAGGGATCAATTAGTTCCAATTCGTTTTTCAGGTCTTGGATCACTGCTCTAGACTGTTGGTGTTTGTCATATAAAATATTATAAGTATCCAAGTCTAAGTCCTGAACAGTATTCAAGTCTCCGCACATTATAATTGATGAGTTCTCAAGAAATAAAATCTCCTCCTTTAACTTTCTAAAGAAGCTAGGATTATCATCATTATAACCATACAAATTCACGAGGGTTATTCTGTTGCCATTAATTGTAATACATATCTAAAATAATAAACCTTCCTTGACTGTCACATCTTTCTCTATGAATTACAAATTCAAAAGTATTTCTAAAAAGTATTGCAACCCCAGCACTATTACTAGAGCAGTGGCTAAATATACATTTGTATCCCCACTCAGCTGCCCAATATATTTCATCGTTCTTTGTACTATGAGTTTCTTGCAAACATACTATAGATACATTCTTTTGTTTTACCCAGTGGAAAATGTCCCTTCGTTTAAAGACTGAACCTTGCAGGCCTCTAACATTCATAGATATAATTTTTATGTTATTATCCATGAGAACGGCAGAAATTTTACGTATACATGTTATTGTACAGGAATGTATGAAGTAATTATCACCTTGAATTTATCATATGCATGACTTTCACACCCACACTCACACACATACTCACACAGAATACAAACATCTATAATAAAAACCTCCATGGTGTTGCAATACATGCTGTAGATTTGGCTGCAGTAAGCATTGATACAGTGAATGATAGACAACAAGTGAAACAGCTCCATTTGTGATAACTCTTAATCGCCTCTGACAGATTTCCAGGAGCTAAAACAGTTTGGTAAACCAATAGGCACAGATTAATAAGAGTATAAATTACAAAATGAATGAGAGAAGGGGTGAAGGGAGGGGAAGAAAGTATGAATGAGAGCATACACGAATGTAGTGAGTGAATGACTGAGCAAGAATGGGAGAACTGAAGTATTGAACGCGGGTGAGTAGTGTTGAATACGATGAATAAACAACTGAGTAAGTAAATGTGTATATGGGTGAAAGATGATATATGAATTAGTGGATGAATTGATTAAGGAGAGATTTGATATAATTGATGAGCGAGTAACAAATCTATTAACTAATGACAGAACTGGTGAAGGAAAGAAGTAACTTATAAAAATTAATTAAAACAAATTAGAGTAGAAAGGGGAGTATCCAAAAGAAGGTTCACATACCTATTTAGCCAATTTCATGAATTCATAGAGTTGCATATGGCACTTGTACTCTTTCTCATCAATATCATCATAAATGTCAAATTTTATCCTTTTTCCTGATCTAGTTTTACCATACACAAATCCATTAAAGTACCATGCACTACCAATCTCCTGATGCCTGGATAATTTATTGATAAGTTCAGTATTCATCTTCGTCACATCCTCTACCAGTCTAATTCCTTTGCTCTGTTTAAAGTCTTTCCGCTTCTTGATAATTGGAAGTTTACAATCCATACTCCAGAATTTGACAATCACTGGCCTTGGCTGTCCCTGTCGGCCTGGGATCCTATGCACAGCCACTATGTCCCTGTTATCCAAATTAATCTTTGTGACTTCTTTCACCAATTTCGGAATTTTCTCTCTCAGACTTTCATTCTCCTCCTCCTTCAGCCCTAAAACTTTAACATTCAGCTTCCTTGAAAATTGTTTCATTTGGTTTGAGGCTGCACTTGCTTGTTTTGATCTCCTGCCAGACTCTTTCATGTCACTCCTCATTTTATCATTGTCCTTTCTTGCCTCTTGTAATTTTTCTCGCAATTGGTGGTTTTCGAATTCCAGTGAATCCACCCTATCCATCAACTGTCCTCTCCTTTACTACCCTTTCACTTTCTACAGCTATCTCCTTTCTCAGATCTTCCTTCACATTCTCTAACAATTTCCTCACAATGGTTGAGACAATTTCTGTAAGGTCATCTTTTTTCACCAAATCAGCAATAGCAGATGTGAAATCTGCTTTGGAAATGCTCCCTTTGAGGCTTTGCTTTATTTCATCTAAGTCCAGCTGAATTGTACTCAAACTTGATTCACTCAAACTTGTGTCAGATGTTTCCATTAGGGTGCCACTCTGTAATCTGGTTTTCATTTGTTGCTTGTCTTGGTCTTTCTTTCCACTCATGCTCGTAGCTAATTTTGTTTGGACTAATTTTTTCTCACTACTCATTTGTGACACTGATTATTACTCACCATGTGCCAAAGAATTCTTACAAATGAAGGCAAATGATAGACGGGTAATAAAACTGAAATAAGGAAATGAGTCAAACAAATCAGGTAGGAAAAGGCTCAAAACTGCACCCACTAAGCTTCCTTCTCTACTCCATCATGTATGAATTTGAGTGGAAAAAACCCACTTTGTTTTTCAAAATTGAGTGTGATCCACCAATAATGTTATATACCCTGCATTCCTTGAATGTTCACATATCATCCCAACAAATATGAACCATTTCACTGTAAAACAAACCACTTATAACCGCCAAAATCTACAGAGCCACTTTTACTAGCTTCCACCTATATCCGCCATTCCTGTCAACACTCAACCCTAAAAGAACTTGGTGGGAGCCGCGGTAGCTCAGTGGTTAGTGTGCCGGACTTGCAACTGAAAGAAGCAGGTTCAGATCATACCAGAGTCAGTTACCATGGTGTGTCCTTTGACAAGGATCCAATTGCATTGTATGCAATAACATAATTCTGTTTCTGTGCCATAAAGCACCAAATGAAACCTTTCATTAACTTGGTAATCAGTTTTACAATTTTAAAATGCAAACCGATTTTGAAAAAAGGCTACCTTCCCTATTTTGCTGAGGAATAAATTTATATCAGGCTTGTAATATTAGGTGATTCAGTTGGATATAACTGGAAGATGTGAAGGGAGAAGATACAGATGCCATGTTTTACGAACCAGACAAACAAGATAACATATACAAAGTTGAAATGATGTTGCAAACCAAAAGGCTGATTGCCAAAGTGCTTATGTTCATTAATGGATGTGGTGAATTGTTTAACAGTTGGCAACCAGCTGAAAGCATGTCGTTAAAATTAAAAATGTATGAAAAGCACGCCTCTATCCTAGGCGATGTACTAACAATATACCAATTCAGTGGGGAAGATGTGTGAAAAGTACACTTCCATTTGAGATGGAGGACGTAAAATACATATATAGCAGTATCAAGGAGCATGAAATCTTTCTTTTTAAAACGACGGGTTTCTAGAATGTAAGATGGGGGAAAAAGCCCCTCCCCACACCCCCACCCCAACAAAAATGGAAAAAAAAGGCAAAGGGGAAAAAATGGACAAACCCCAAAACTCCATTAGTTTAAGCATGCAAATTTCGGTCACTAAACCAAAGGAAAAATATAAAGTATATTCAGAAGCCTAATAAATGGTACACTTGGAAAAATGGGAGAAGAGGAAGTGCAACATAGGCAATGTCCTGATAGGAAAATGAAAGATATTACTATAGGAATGAACATGGATAACATTCAAAAATTATGAAAATGACTTAATTTTTATCTCAAATACTGAAAGATATTCAGTGTAAAAGACTACATGTGATTTTAAACAAGACAAAGGAAGTGAAAATCTTTTAAGCGTGCATGCAGCCACGAAGCCATTTAAACTTGATTCAAATTTCATTTAAAGATTATATATCAATTATGCCATAAATAATGTATTTTCCGTGGACACAAGTGTTAGCAATTTTGGTACATCCATGAAAGCTTCTGTTAAAGAAAATGATTACGCAAAAAAGTTGATTTGGGATGAATTTACACCTTATAGATTAAATAAAATCCAGCAATCTTTCATAATGTGTAGATTTAGATGATAACTGTTTCTCGCAACTGGCTGAAATTTCAGTTGACATTTAGTAGCGGTTAAAATGAAATTTAAGAAATAAATGGTGCAATGTGACGTAAAATGTATATGAAGTAGATACAAACCTAGGAAAATGAAATATAAAATACCAGAGAGTGTGAGATGAACAATATGAAATATATTACAGTGGAGAAATTGAAAGCATTAGAGCAGTCATCAAGGAAATAGCAAACTGTTATTGGTGATGACTGATAATATTTGAAACCATATAAATATTTATCTTTAACACAAAAATTAACTTAACAGGGGAAAAAGAAATTCAGAAGATTTGATTGGTCGTGCTTGGAGGCTAAATCATCATACAACTAGATTAACGACAAATGATTCTGATATACTTTTTCAACAGGTTAACTGCAGATTAGCAGAAAATTAGCTAGATTAAAACGAATCATTATATAATATTGATATTTATTTGGTGGACACGTCGGACATAAAACATCTATTACAGTTAATAATAATAATAATAATAATAATAATAATAATAATAATAATAATACAGTATGTTTCCACTTTCACCTATTAATTTTAGGATTCTCTCCGGGGATTCCCTTGCGCCATTTTATTGTTGCGGTTGCATAGAAATATGTTGCCGATGCTTTCAGCTGAACAGTGTATAGTGGGACCCCGCTATAACACGGTAGTTGGGAGCCATAGAACCCAACCGTGTTATGAACCGAACCGTGTTATAAGCAACCATGTACAGTACCAACAAATTTGCAGGGTTAGCAGGGTGGGTGGGGGTGGTAATGAAAACGGGTGCAGAAACGTGTGCTTCATTGGCATAATTACCATTTTAAATCAATGTATATTAAATGAGAAAACACCTGCAGTGATAACAGAGATTGCATATATAATATATTTCTTTATTCAGAGAACTACGCATTGGTACATACACGTGTATAGTTTATATATACATATCTAATCTATAGCACGAATAAAGTTTTCAACACCGTGTACTGACCCGTGAATCGAATCACATACATTGAATCCACAATACAAGTATTTCCATCGGAAATATCCGCACACATTTAAATATTCAATAATTTTGTCACAGATCATTATGTGACTGAATTCAGTGGAAAAATAAATAGGAAATATTACGTACCGAACGATGGAACAGTACGTCCGAAGGTTAAAAAACGGTGTCTGTATAAATTTCATACTGCTAAATTTTCTCATCCGTGAATTGTAATACTTTATTATTGTTTGAAAAACTCAGTGATTTTCAGTTGCTTTCTGCTACTGTCACGTTTGCTCTTCGCAAAGTCAATCATATTTCTTAACTGAAGAATTCGAACATAGTCAATATCTTGCGTCTCCATCCATCTCAAAGCACACTCTAAATTTTTGACTGCTTCTGTTGCTGACGGTGGATTATCCTCAGGTGTGGTGTCCTCAGTGTCATCAGAAGCATTACCATTGTCATCATCACCATTGGTGTTGTTGAACATAATATTTTGAACAATTTCTGCATCCGAAACGTGATCTGAAACAGGGCAGTCATTATCAAAATTGAGCCATTCATTAACACGGTCGCGTGACTGCATCAGCTTCCCAAATGCCCTCTCAGCCTCGAACACATCATTCTCAGAAAATCCATCAAATAAACTATCATCATCATCATCACCGCTGTTATCCTGAGTAATAGTAAATGCTGCCCCAAGTCCTTTTTCCCAGCATTTCTCAATGCATCTGGGCGTAATGGCATCCCAAGATTTGCCGCCGAGGTACATTACTTCTTTCAGATTTAAACTTTGTAGTGTCGCCTGAACGGAGGTTTCATCGCAAACAATCTTTTTCACAAGTTCGCTTCTATAATTCACTTTTAAAACTGATATTAGGAAGTGGACAACATTATTCACTGGTCAACTGATTGCATAAAACAACACCGCCAAGCCACGCGCACATGTTGGGGGCTTTCGTTTCTTTGATGTTTTATAAATCGTTGCCCCATAATTTGAACAAGTTTAGCTCGGCAATTGACTTTGATGATGAGCAATGTACTTAAATTAATTGATCTATAAATTCAGGTGAGAATCTTTTATCAACCGCCGCATTGTTTGTTGCTTAGTTGTGTAGTCAGTTTAGAGAACATATGTCGGATATTGTTTGAGCAACGACTGTATACGGAATGCATTGAAGACAAACACAAAGTAGACTTGATGGCTTCATTGCTCATGGATCAGTAATAATAAGATTAACACTTATGAGCTGTCATTTTTCAACAATAAACAAAGATCAGAGTTCTCAAAAGGCCCAGCCATTGGTTCAGAAACTTGTATTTCCGATGTTTATTTTGGCACAAAACTGTAAGAAATTGGTTAAATTATGAAATTTTAGAAGCCACGCCACGACTGTTTTATATTCGAATCCATACGCAATTACCTCCCCAAAGAAGAAATGTTTTCCGTGTACGAGAATAATACATGTATATGATATTTCAGGAACCACGCCACAATCGTCTTATATTCGAATTTATATGCAATCTCTTCTCCAAAATGATAATAAAACTTTTTACATATTTTATTTTTCGTACTTATAAGAATTTTTTTTTTTTTTTTACAAGGTAATAAGGTAAATGAAATTTCGGGAGCCATGCCACGACCGTGTTATATCCGAATTCGTGTTATAACGGAGCGTGCTATAGCGGGGTCCCACTGTATTTGTATTTTGAATAACCAGAACAAAGCTGTGCATTTCTATTACGATGTATATTCGTGCCCCACATGGGGACAGTGTGATTTAGTAAGCGCCCCTACATTGCTACAGAGAACATTTGTTATATCAGTTTCCAACCTCCTCCCTCACTCCCAGCGCCCATATAATTTTTTGTGAACAATGTGTCACCGTTACAATAAGGTGAAGGTGAAGTAATATACAAATTTCAGCTGAAGATATCCTCCCCCCCCCCCGCCGACGGCACTCACTTCGCCTGGTGCCAAGGGGCAAGTGTCCCCTAACCTCCAGCCACCACTGTTTACTTGCCTGGTTTTCATCCTTAAAAAAAGAAAGGTAAACATTGGCATATCCTGTTATACCTGTTTATTTGGTTTCATAATCGATCACAAATACATGAAAATTGAATCAGCCATTTTCACTTTTCATTTAGTAAATATATTTTGGTAATATGGATTATGATATTAAATCATTCTGTCGTTTAAAGCGAAATTCAGTTTGTAGCGATCATACTTGTTTGATTCTAACACAAGGAGAAAGTTGGTTACTACTTTTGATAAGAAAACTTTTTTGCAGGTCAATTCATTCTGGTTTGTTGTGCAAACTACTGCCACATCTTCAATTGTTAAAAATGACAGCAGTCAGCTACAAAACTCAATTTTTGTCGTCTTTAAGGAACAACAAGTGATGTAAATAAAGACCGATATGGGCTTAACAGAAGTGGTATTTAACTCCAGATATCACTGCAATAAGAAAATAGCTCAACCATTCCGTTAATTAATTAATTAATTAATTAATTAATTAATAATAATAATAATAATAATAATAATAATAATAATAATAATAATAATAATAATAGTAGTAGTAGTAGTAGTAATAGTAGTAGTAGTAGTAGTAGTAGTAGTAGTAGTAAACAAATATAACAAAACAAATTATACATCGTTAACATGCTGTTATAATTGTTCTGCGGTCATAAAGCAGGAGCGCTCCTTAAAATATCTACGGATGTATTGTTACTTAAAAGATTAAAACATCACTTGCTTCTTTAATGTCATGCTGCAAACCATTCTATAAAACTGTTCCGGTGTAAGTAAAATATTTTTAAAATACTTTGTCCGAACGTTTGGTATGTATAAATCACTGTTTGCGCCCGACCTTATGCCAATTTTGTTAATGTTCCTTAAAACTGAAAACAAAAACCAAAGATACTCTGGCGTTAAATTATTTAAGACCTTGAAGGAAGAAAAGCTTTTCTGAATTTTATATAAGCCTTAAATGGCATCTAATTAAGAGTGTTGAAAAGAGATGATGTGGGTGTTAATATATCCTTGACATTTAAAATCGCATTCCTGTTCTTTTCTTTAACCCGTATAGTACCAGCTCGTCAGAGGAATTTTTCGGTTATCTTCACACAATACAGCAGTAGATAAAATGTGGAAAAGCAGCTGTGTTGTACACTGTTCATATCAAATGATCACACTGTTCGTATCAACTGATCCAATATAAAAAAAAAATTAAATTTAATATTTTTCTTGGATACTTTTATAAATTGGTTGGACCAGGATAAAGTATAATTAATAAGCATTCCTCGAAGTTTGGCACAGTTAGCAGTTAACAGTTAGTGTGCACCATTTACTTTTAAGTACAAAAATCTACATTTGACTGCATGTTATGCTGTATTTATAATCATTATCTGGGTTTTCTGTAAATTTAAACCAAATTTATTTGATACATATATTTCATGGCAAATTGTACATCTTCATTTAGTTTGCTCCCAACAATGCTAATATCTTTATTGCTAACATATTGTGATATGTCATCTGGATACAAATTTATTGAAGAATGTATCAAGCACTTTGGAAAATAATTTCAATATATAATATCAAGAAGACCGGGCATAGAATTGATCCCTGTGGTAGTCCAAAGCAAATTTCTTTCCAATCCGAAACCGTACCACTATATCTCACATATTTTAATATGTTGTGAAGACATGATTAAAACCATCACACGGAAGGTTTTGTAACATTATATGCTGACAATTTACGTAGTAAAACTGTATGATCAACAGTATCCAAAAATCTTCACGTCGGTCTCAGAAATTACAATAAGACTCCGGTTCTGTTTCCCATGATCAGTATTCTTTAACCAGTTATCAGTCAAACCAGCAAGACACAATTTAACTGATAATTTAATATGTCATTTTAAAGAATAATTTCTCCCATCTCATTGTGGAATGGGAAGGATCAGTTATTTAATCAAACTGCGAAACAAAGCTTTAAAAGAACTCTCGTAATAAAAAAAAATATTTGTTAAGTGATAATATATATAATCATCATAGTTTAAAATACTTTTAATGATATATAGTCATGTAATATATCGTTTTAAAGAAATAATTTCTCCCAACTCATTTTAACTGTAGTCTGTATTTAGCTATTGGAACACTTTGTTGTGAGCGGTGTGATGATTTGCATTTTATCTTGTCCAATCATATACTAATATTTAAATAAGTCGTTCATCAATATAGTCTATTGATAGTATAAGAACTTCACTTACAAGTCAGCAAAACCTGTACCTTTAGAATTAGACAAACAAATCTGTCCTGAAGGTTACTTGTATATGGCGGTCACCTGATAACAGTGGCCATTCTACTGTCCCTCTTGCAAATTTCCTATATAAATGTCATATATAACGGTCACCTGATTTCTGCGGTCAGCAACCAGGTGAGGGGTCGTAAAAGGCCGTTTTGATACCACCGTACATCACATTATGTTCAGTCACGGAGTAGCAACGTTTTCGTGAGACCCTGGGCGATGTTCGAGGGTTGGTCGAGGCAGACCCTAGAGGTCATAGTACCATAGCAGCAGGCGTTCAATAAATATGGACGTCGTTATTTTCCTCCACACCGGGGATTATAAACTGAAGCACCACTGGTCCCTACCGCACGACCGCGTTGAAAAGCTGTTTATCGGTTCATTGATAATCCAATTGTTGCTGAACCTCCTGACGCGCCGGATCGAGGAGGGTCGGCTGTTATTGGTCGACCCCAGCGCGGAAGACCAAGTATGCTACGACGTGCTGCGGAAGATTAGAGGCACATCCATCCGCGAGAAAGTCGCACTGCTGAGCGCATTCAGCGTCTGGCAACCTATAAAAAGTGAAGTTAGCACAGTAGAAGACCCTACCGTTCTTGGCAAGCATCGAAGATACCGTATGTCCTGAAGATCTGGATGGCGACAAAAACAACTATCGTGTATTCTGACGTGATGTTTGTATGACAAAAAACTAGGTTCATTATCAGCAAGAAGCAATATAACGCTTACATGCTGTCCCTGGCCCAGCGGTAAGCCTATATTCCAAAAGTGATCTGCGACAACGCCAACATGATCCTCTCCTTTTCCGGTATCGACGCCCACAACCTGTGGCAAGTGCATGATACACAGTGTACCGCCCATATGGAATGGCGCGAGTTCCGCCGCTTTTTACCCACTGCAGTACAACACAGCTGCACCATCGTAGACCTGACCATCACCAGACTGGCAAAACCTCTGGCTGTGACGAATCATGCCTGGATATGTAATTCGAATGAGCATGTGATCAACTATTTCCAGCGTAGTCTGTCAAAAAAAAACAGCCACTCACCGCAGAATGTTATTAACGAAGATTAACAGCTCCGCAAATAAAATACGCCTATTGGAGAAGCGAATTGCTGGATAGCCCGATAAGCGCGCTGCCAAGCAGTTCAAGCTCGAAGAGATGGTCTTTAAGGCCGAAAACGTTTACATCCATCATAAATCTCGTCAAGGCTGCTAAGGTCGGTGAAGAAACACACGAGAAGATCAAGGGCTTGCAATGGGCGATCGAAGAGTGGGGGAAAGATATGGTGGTGGTGCTGCATGGCGCAAGAAAAAGTGCTATAGGTTCCGACTATAATCAGTATTTAAAAGAGGTCATCGGAATAAGGGCAAAGAGGAGCTTACCTGCTGCGAAACATTTTTCCGAGTATACTCCTCTAACACGACCGGTGGAGACAGCAGCGACGCCGCCTCAGTTTGATGCCAGGTTGCGGTTTACAACGACAAGGTAAGCGCTGCCATTTTTTTTTTTTCAGCCAGAATCGCAGTCAGTTCCGCATTTTGTTCCGCAGTTAGTACCGCAACTTGATCCGCAGCCACTGAGTCCATTGAGCTAATCGACGAAATCTGCACCATATGTCATCCGCTATTCCAAGCCAACACCATGGGAAGGCTCACGTACTGGTCGTTAATTACATAAATTTTGTATGATGTCTATGACCTGTGATATTGAGGCTCTGTTCAAAGCTAAGTTTCAGCAGCGACGCTCCCGCAATAAAAGGTATGGCCGAGCGGTACATTGCTGACGGTACAACGGCAGCTTCGAGCATTGTAGCCATATGCGTCGGGATTGCAGATGTTGGTGTGCGTGCTATCCTCGCGGTTTCTCTTCTCGATATCCTCTTGGAAGGCGTTTCATTCATTTGCGGGCTCTTCTCGCTGGCTAGCCATCTTCGCTTGAAGGCTCAAAAGAACAACCAGGTTTGGTTCTTCGAAGATGGTAAGCTGAACTCCATCTCAGACTTTGTGGCGTGAGCCCTCTGCGTTGCCTTCCTGTCCAAGGAGAAGTTTACTCTCAATTTGGACCAGACGAATAATATACGACCCATAAACTGACATACGGGAGGCTACCAGAACTGTCCACGTCACTGACGCCATCAGCGATGAGGAGACAAAGGTGCTCTTAGCCCAGGGTCGATCCGAAAGTCTCACCGATCTTCTCTAAAGGTAGGTGAGGGTGCAGCTTAGGCTGTGTCATCTATTCATCTAGCCTGCCTGACCACCCAAAGGTCATTCCGAGAGCTCCGCCTGCCTATGACCCTTAGCTGATCATGTCGACGTCTCTTCTGAACTTGGCCTGCTTGTACACTCTCCTCCAGTATATATACATGCTATATAAATTGTTTTTCCGAGGCGCTAAAGAAACGTTCGTGCATGACCCCATTTTGTTTTGACTTGCATGAAGGCAAGTGGCTTGAAAAACTTGATCATGCCCGAGCCAAATTTGAGCATTTTGAGCTTGCTCTGAGAATCTGGTATGTAGATTTGTAAATCCCTTATATATATATATATATATATATATATATATATATATGTATATAGTATATATATATATATATATATATATATATATATATATATATATATATATATATATATGCAATAAACTGACAACGAACAGTGCAAAACTAGTATCTAACTAGCCTGAGCGTTTTCGACTCTTAATAAGTCTTTTTCAAACGCATATACAAAACATAGACAAGACAAACAAATAAAACAGAAAAACCGTAGTGTTTGCAAAACTTTACGTGACTGTTTCTACAGGAATTAAACCTTTAAATGTATTATGTTTCAACTGGTTTTTGCAAACACTACGGTTTTTCTGTTTTATTTGTTTGTCTTGTTTATTGCATTTATCTTAATCAATCCCTGACACACATGATCCCTTGCTGGATCCAGTGCACTTGAAAGGACTGTTATTCGCCATATGAGTTGTGTTCTTTATATATGTATATATAAAACCACGAACATGTCAGATTTTATACATATACAAAGTTCAGCAAGAATTATTTTCTTCCGTAATTCCTATTTAATGTTAAAAGATGCATCAATCATTTTTCGGTGATATTGCGGTAGCACATTCTTTCTAGCAAGTATTCTGTTATAAGTAAGAGAAAAGAAAAGAAATAAAACAACTTTAGAACATAAATGCATACATACGGACAAACAGAGAGACTTTAGTGCACTCGTAATTTCACTTAAACTTGTCACTTATACAAACCGAATGAGATTTCAATATAATGTGCAGTCATAATTCTATTTAAAATCTATAAAAGTCTAATATTGATACATTTGAAAGACGGCACTGAGTCCTACATTATCATGCAAATGTTTACCAAAGCAGTTTCAAACTGTGAAATATATTATGAAAAATGATTATTCGCGCCGGGAAATGAAAGATGTTAGCTTGGCTTGAGCAATATTCAAAGCTTTTTAAACAAAGTTTTAAAAAGGATAACGTTATAATTCAAAACAAGTTATTTGAACGCGGTGCACTCAACAGTATAATACGTATCCATTCAAATCCTAACAAAAATATGATAATAGGGTTTGCATTAATGATCACAGGGGTGTTCTGACTTTGAACCGCACCCCTTATGAGTTTTAAAGTTAAAGTTTAAATGTGCTTTGCAATTTCTTTTTCATTGATGATATTGATGTTCATATCCTTTGATTATTTTTTCTTCTTCCAATTTTCAATTCTTGTCACGTCTTGTTAAAATATAATCTATTTCCAATTTTTTAATTTTGCGAAGGATGCACAATGTAGTGAATGATTATATTTCATATCGCCAAGGGTAACACCCCTGCCCCCCATAAGTTGCTCATAATTAATTATATATTCCAAGTTATGCGTAGGGACATGCATTGGAAATGCAAAAATAAATGCCGTCTGAGAAAGAAATTATATAACGCAAGCTGTTGGATTTAAAATCGTCCTTCTTTCACTCTTTCTTTCTGTCTTCTCCTCGGTTATGCCACTGTACCCACTAGACAACACTATGGGAGAAAGGTTCCCTCGAAAGATGGCAATACTAGACTAACAGTTACCTGGTGAGAGATCTTTTGAGAGAATTCATGAACCCAAGACTGAACACAACTATAAATAAATGAAAGTGTCAATAATGCAAATAAATGCACATTCTGCTGTTTTAAAGTACGATTTTAACCGAAATTTAAACAGTTTAAACTTCATAAGAAAAAAATAAATACATTTTGTTGTTGTTGTTTGGTTTTAATGACATATTTACCATAATATCTATAACTATTTCATTCGGAAGATATGGGAGCTAAGTACATTTCCCAGATGAGGCAGACAACCCAGGCTTACCTGGGAGGGTATTCAACCCACGACATTTAGGTTACGACTCCGACGCTTTGCCAACAAAGCCAATGCGACTTCTTTAGATTATACTGTGATTTTCTTTATCATGACTACATTGGTCTAAGTACTTAGATACTCTCTAGCGTAAGTAACTAAAGAGAGTCATTCTTCATGATCTTTATACAGCTAAGTATTCTAAATTATTAATCTCTGCGTGTCACTTCGATTTTAAACTTAGAACTAATTATTAGTCACTTCGATGCTATCTCGATTTTAAAATTAGGACAAATCGTTCGTCACTTCGATGTTATCGCGATTTTAAACTTATGACAAATTATTATTCTTCATTGTTATCACGATTGTAAACTATGAAAAATTAATAGTCACTTCTGTGTTATCGCGATTTTAACTAAGGACAAGTTATTGGTTACATTGATGTAATCGCGATTTTAAACTTATTACGAGTTATTGAAGGTATTCAAGTTATTATTTATACAGGCAGATGATCATACTTTTTTAAAATTTTGCAGCTTTCTGATTGCAATGATTTGTTTTAATAGAAACTTAAATTTGCTACAAGGAAAGTATGGGGTGATGTGATTCTTTCTCATGATGGTATGAAAGGTACATTTTTTACTGTTACGAAGTTTGACGATGACATACTGTCAAATGTTGAATGATTGCGGTTTTTATTTATTTATTTATTTATTTATTTATTTATTTATTTATTTATTTGTTTAGGGTGGGGTTACATTATTTTTGTGTGTTCCTGAAATGAAATGACAAAAACTGACAATTAAGGAGATAATTTATGAAGTGATGGTGAATAAACATAATGCGATCAACTGTATCGGCATAATGTATACTTTTAAGATACCGATTTACCATACTTTGTTGTATGGGGAGAAGAAAATATTGAAAGGTCAGTGAACACACATAAATTAGGGAACTTCAAATGAAAAAGGAAATAAAGATAGGACATAATTCAAGTTATGTTCACACGCCACCCATTGCTGTATCTTTTCTGCAGAAAGATGAAAAACAACCATCATATATAGAAACGACAGATCCACGGAGACGCATTACTGCCACTGAAAGAAAACTAAAGTTTTGTTATTTCGAAAATGTTTTCGAACTGAGGAAAATATATTTGTTATTTCGATAAAAATGTTTTGCTAATAATTATAATTGACAAAAGTACTTTCGTGATCTCGAACACGTGTTTTCGTAATAAAGAAAATATTTTCTTTTTAAAAAAACATTTGTTTTGAAATACGGAATTATTTTCATTAGTTCCAAACATGTTTTTCGAATTAACGTAACCATTTTAATTTTTGCCACATTTAGTTTTGTAATCCATGTTGTAATTCAAGATTTATGCAAAACATTGGTTTTGTTGATATAGTAGAGAGGTTGTCGTGTAACACAGTTAACGCTAACGGTGCCAATATTTTACAACAAGGAAGACATTTTTTTTAGTATTACGGCCATCGGTCATTATACAGTAAAGGTTATAAATTATACGTTAGTAGAGTCCTTTAATGTGTGTGTGTGTGTGTGTGTGTGTGTGTGTGTGTGTGTGTGTGTGTGTGTGATTTTGGATTTTTAACGTAGCTTTAACACTTTTTCAGTCTTAACACTTTTTCAGTCATATCGCTACGATGTCTGCAGCGTGACAGTTTATAATGATGTCTAGCACTGAGGCATCATGCTCAGACACGTAGTATGATGTCCCACCCAGTCACATTATCCTGACACCAGGCGAACCAGTCCTAACACTAACCTCTTAATGCTGAGCGCCATGTGAGGCAGCTGTTAGTACCATTTTTATAAGTCTTTGGTATGAATCGGCCAAAGTTCGAACCCGCGACCTCCCGTATCCGAGGCCTTTAATGTACATCAAAGAAACTAATTCATAAAAGTACAATACGTTAGTAGAGTCCTTTAATGTACATCGAAATAACTAATTCATTATAAAGTACAAAACCTTTTAAGGTTCGCCTAGGCTGACTTATTTAAATCTTACGTAATTGTGTATGTACGAGAGAGAGAGAGAGAGAGAGAGAGAGAGAGAGAGAGAGAGAGAGAGAGAGAGTTGTTGAAGTGACTTTAATATAAAGCAACTATTGTGATGACTATCAACACGAAGTAAGTATTATTCCGCTTGTTGTCGGCACGTTTAGAATTGGTTATTTTGTCACGTCGTTTATTTTCTTTCTTTTCTGCTACATTTTAACAGTTGATGAAGGAAAAAAAATAATAATTCTCAGTCAACACTTTACTGTATAAACATGCACATCAATGGCCTTGCAAAATTAACCTCTTCATTTATTCCACAATGCATGTTACAATTCTCAATAACTATCCGGTAAAGGCCGACTTAACACATCACCCTGCCTAGCAACAGCATCACCTATCACGGCTTGAGAAATATGAATGCTGAACATTTAGAGAACTCGAACAGCCTTCCCCTAATTCATATAACGTAATCTGTTGACACTGACGTCACTTGCTACCCAAATGTCTGTATTTCGTCACATGTAATTAACTTCTTCAAGTTGCAACAGACATATTACAGTCACGCAAACAGAATACTCACCTAAATAAAGGAAGCCTATTTTGAATTCGAATTATTTAGGGACTTAATATTATGTCTTGACACAAGGCTCAATTTTTTTTCGCATAAAAGGACCAAATAATGATTTGACTAAATGTTCAACCTTTACAAGTGAATTAATTAATTCATATATTAATAAGATACTAATTGTAAAATTCCAACCAAAAAGTCGTAAAATGAAAACCTTGATATTCTACTTGCTCATTCCTTGTGGTGTTCCTATTCCTTTCTATACCAGTAATATATACCTGAAAGAATTTCCAAGTATGACTGAGTTCAAACAATTTATTTATTTGAAACATTGGCGTGAAAGCAGATTTAACTTGTTCACAAGTAGTCACGCTCATATAGCTGACATGATCGCTTCAAGCATTACCTGACCAGTAATAATAAATAATTAAGCTCGTGCGTCCAACGACCAACACGATAATACTGAGGTTCAGATCTTAACTGTTGAATTTATATGTATGTATGTATGTATGTATGTATGTATGTATGTATGTATGTATGTATGTATGTATGTATGTATCTGTGTGTGTGTGTATGTATGTATGTATGTATGTATGTATGTATGTATGTATGTAGATATGTATGTATGCTCAGTGAACAGGAGACCATTAGAAAATTTATCAAGAATAACATGCTAAAAGAAAAACAAATATCAAGGAAATACTGGAATTATTTACACCTGACTAGTACCTTTTACATGAATTTTAATGAATTCCGCGTCAGCGTTTTTTTTTTATTTGCGGCAGTGGGAGTCTAACTTTTATAAATACCCTGTCTAGCACATAAAATTAAATGGGTCCATTAACATAACCTAATCCACAAGTATATTGCCAGGTAACATGTTAAAGTTCATTTGTTCTATAAAATTCTTTTTTAATCCTTCTACCACCAAACATAACATTTTATCTTGTCAGGTTATCCGTAAAGACAAAGTTTTGCACTCTCTTAACCAACATGATTTGACGTAGATTGACATCGTCCTGACAGAAAAATCGGTATGAATCTATTATGTTTAACTTTGTCTATTATTTGCTCCATTATGGTACTGAGTCCACCGTTTAGGCCTTAGAATATCCATGATCCTATCTGCAACTTAGTTTTGTTGACAAATTTAACAATTTTACTCGTTCTGATAAGAAATTGAAGAAGTTTGTTTCAGGCCAACATTTGCCACACATGTTAGTTTATGTATGTACTCTTAAATAATGTACACTTAAGTGTTACTGTACGCTGTATTGATTGCATGCATGCATGTTAGTCTATGTATGTACTCTTTTTGAAACTTTGTGAAGTCATGAATACTCACTCAATAGGCTGTTTTAATATAATTCGTGTACGATAGTTTTATCATTGTTGTGAAGTCATCAAGACATTTAATAGACTGTTAATACAATTGGTGAGTGATAGTTTCATCGTGTTTGTGAAGTCATCAAGACATTGAATAGACTGTTAATATAATTGACGTATAATAGTTTTGTCGTCTTTGTGAAGTCATGAAGACTCAATAGTTTGAAAATATAGTTGGAGTTTTATGACTTCACAAAGATGACATAATTATCATACACCAAATATCAACACTCTTTTGAATCTTGATAACAATATTTAGAATGAGCTTGCTATATTATCAAAATGAAACTGAAAAATCTATATTCACTTCTGAAAAATTTCCGACGGGATCAGTGTGGCGATTCCCTACTCCTAAAAAGATGGTAAAATATTCAGACAAAGAGCTAAAAAAGGAAATGTTCTAAACAATCATTTTCAGTCTGCTTTTACTACCACGCCCCTCCCCCCACCCCAAAAAAAAGAAAAAAAAAAAGAAAGAAAAACCCCATCACCATTTAGGCTGTCACATCGCAGCGTGCAGGAACCTGTGGATCATACATTCAATTGATCATCCCACTAAATTTTGTAAATATGTGAACATAATACCTGTTATGCACGATATATATATCTCCATTCAGCAGTCTTTAGAAACAGCCAGGAGATCTAATGAATTACCAAAACCCAATCTTTCCCCACTTTTCAAGAAATGAGATAAATAACTAGCATTAATTACAGACCAGTATCATTAACCTGCATTGTATGAAGAATCCTAAAGCACTTTATTACATCCAGTTGAGTATAACGACATTCACTATGATTTAGAACATTATTTTATGAAAAGTAGCCCCTCAAGAGAGATCCAACTTGTTGTGCTAATAGACGATCGATTAGAAATGAAAGCAGGGATAAACAATCCTTTTTGTACTTCTATTAGATTTTAATGATGTCTTTGACAGGGTGAACCAAGTAAAGTGAATTTGCAGTCTGCACCAGTGCAGTGTCAGGGTTAAAACTCTTTATCGATCAGGGCCTTCTGAATGTTAGGAGTCAGAAAGCTGTCGTTGATGTCGCGGAATCAAAGTCAGTACCACTCTCGTCATGCCATGCGTTCCACAAGGATCAGTGCTTGGTCCTATCCTGTTCATTGTGTATGTAGGTGACCTGCCTGAAGAAATACAATAGCACACGTCCGAGGTTTTGCCGGTAACAGAGCCATCTACCTCACATACACCAAAAAGAACATAGGAAGACGTAACGGAAAGACCTCGACAGAGTTCAAGTTTGGGAGCAAAAATGATTTTTCATTATTACAGACCAACCCAATCATCCTCAGGTTATTCGAACAGCGAAAATAACGTAGAATTAAATACATAGTTAATGTGTGTATCTAAAGCGTTCTGCATCCAGAAAACGAAGACGTCGGAGTCGGAACATGAGAATGTAGAGTAACGTGTAGGTTTTAGCAAAGAAAGAGCTGTTTCATCATTGTTCCCTAAAAACATGAAATTTTGTCAAGAAAGACGGATAAAGTAAAGCAGACTGTATTTATCAATATGGTTGACTTCCGGTCGACAGTTTAATAAGTGATCAAGCCAAACGAGGTAGCATGGAGTATCATCAAGGATCTGCTCGAGGTTATTATTCAGCAATACCACGCTTCTCATCAGGACTTTGACACAAACGAAGATCAGATGCTTACCATTGTTTATCACATAGTCGGTACACTTTGCCTACAGTGTGTGCAGTTTCATATTTGTGATATTATACATGTGAACATATCACTTTATGTGATTCTGGTTGGTCCAAATAAGCCCATGAAGTTATTGTGCAGTATTCTCTTTACTGACTGGTTGCGATCGTGAGAAAACTTTTTTAACCCCGCCTTCAGGAAGTTTTGTTTTCATTGAACATATTTTGGCAGCCATTTTTTAATTCGACTCGCGAAAGGGAATTGGGAAAAAATGGTCTCGTCTGTTTCAGTATTGCCAATTTACCCCTCAAAGGGGTTTTTTATGTCATGTATAACATATCATAACATGAAAAATGGTGAAACACACAAGTCAAGAACAATAACAACAAGTAAAACTACCGGTATTGCTTAGATGGTAACGAGGGTATTATGGAATCCACCCTATATACAAGCTTGGTTTAAATGTGAACTTACTGAAGTAAATAAACTCACCTTTGTTCACAGAAGAATGTAGACATAAACCCAACTGACAGAACTTTATCCAACCACAGCATATTTGCGCGGTAAATATGTGATGCAAGTCCGACTCAAAAAAGAGATTTGTTTGCGTCTTCTGTACAATCTAATGTTTCAAATCAAATACTGCGAATATCCGGTCACAAATACATTACAGTAAATATGTGTATTTCTGAATCTCTCCAGTAATCTTCTTTTCACAAAAATATCGCAACAATGTAATGTTTAGTCGTGATTGGAATCTCAGCGTAAACACTGTCACTGTTGTGTAGGCCAACTCAAACCGGAACTGTGCACCGTATCAACAATGTGACATCACACGCATTGGACAATTTGTGTTGACAAATGTTTTGTCTTTTTGTAAAATGTTCTGTCTATTTGGATGGACGCTTATTCTTTGATTTATAGTTATCAAAAATGTATAATATACTTTTACTATTTCAACTTTGTTTGGGACTATTTTTTACGCAAAACAAATGAAAGGTACAGCGTCTGTCAGAATTAACGAAATTATTCGTTCTTCTTTCTATTTAAATAATTTGTACTGAAATAAAACTATGTGATAAAAAGAATCTCGAATGGGTAACGATTTAATATTGAATTTATGAAACGAGTTGAATAATGTCCAGCTTTTGCGAGCCAAGGCTCGCAAAAGCTGGACATTATTCAACTCGTTTCATAAATTCAGTATTAAATCGTTAC
Organism: Megalonaias nervosa; assembly: GCA_016617855.1. NCBI lineage: Eukaryota > Metazoa > Mollusca > Bivalvia > Unionida > Unionidae > Megalonaias > Megalonaias nervosa. Next base: position 34,046 of record JAECUM010093431.1, on the reverse strand, counting down.
CCATTTGAGATCCTCTATGTATTATACAAATTATTAAGTAAATAAGTTGTACCTCTTCACACTAGATCCGGGTATCTAACCGAATTTAACTCTACTTTGATTCTATGGTTTGTTGTTTTAGATATCTTCTACTAAAGGAATACGCGGTGGCTTATTGGTTTGTGTTAGGACTCTCTACCGCAACGGTGCTGGTTGAATCCAATCATTGGACCAGCCAGAGTTACATTGTGCGTCCATTGGTAAAGTACTTTCCTTTCGTTGCTTCGGCACTAAATAGTCTACATGTGCAGCTGAGCCGTAAAATACCAAACCCAAACAAACAAAAAAAAAAAAAAAATTCTTCTGAAGATTACTATAAATACTTTTCCCCTGTAGCAATAGTAAACTGAAATCCTCTGCCAAATACTCGTATGTAACTAACTGACCGGGATCAGTTTAGGTTAGCAGTCAACAGATTCCAGCACAATACAAAACAAAACAAAACAAAACAAAAACAACATAGATGTTCGACGTTGCATTTACTCTCGTTTGTCGTTTTCAAATTTAAACCTGCTAATCTTTTATTCACCCCGCCTCAATAATAAATAATTTTATTTTCTCTGATTATACGCCCACATGCACAAACCGCGAATAGTCCCCGTGGAGAGATAGATATACACCCCTGGATGCAGTTGTCTACAGTGGTAACGGTCGATTACCCTTACCCTTTGACATGAAATAACTAATTCTCAAGATGGAAAGGCACACCCTACCTTATAAAGCTGTCGCAAACTTCAGATTTGTTGGAATTATTATTTATTTCAATTTACGTGCCATATGTATCCCTGTATATAGCTCTCAAAACAAAAAGACCACAATCTTCTGATGAATAGGCCCAATACGCTGGTAGATCAGGTTCTACGCATTTCGCTTGGGAAATATGAATTATACAACTAGGAAAATACCATTATCTTCTGGTGCATCGTGCGACGTATAATCTGAGTCTACGCTGTTAAATTTTATTGCGTGTTATATTCGAGAAAAGATGGTACATACATACATGAATATCACCATGAGTATAAAAACTTAACAAGTTATCAGTGATGGTAAATGTCAAAGGTAAACAACATGGAGATGAAGTTTAATTTGGTGATGTAACTAACCGTTCACTCAAGACATTTTGGTTTTATGAATTCAACTTATGTAGCACAGAAACGAGAGAGGCAGTAACTTATCAACAGACTGCTATAAGTCCCTATGTCATCTCTCTTTGCCTTTGTAGTCATACTTCCCAATACGATACAGTGACCGTATAAAGACATGCCTAACGAAATATTCCCGACGACACATCAATAAAATCATTAACTGCAACACATTTATTGTCTTGTTTTTCGTTGCTTGCTTGTGTGCTTGTGTATTTACCTATTCTAATCATTTGCGCAATCCCACGTTGACCTCTTTATCACTACGTTTCATACATTCCTCTTCGTGAGTATCAATTTCATTTTTATGTCTTCTAAATTTCCTTTGGTTACCGTTTGTTTTGCAGTGTTTGTGTCAAACAATGAACTTTTAATTGTTTTGCCATAATTACATACAAATATTTGGTCATCAGTGATTTTTGATATGTAATAATAGGTTATATAGAAGCCATGATCAATCTGGGATCTTACAAGCACTGTCGACATCCTCTGTACTTTGCTACATATTTTTTTTTTCTTCATTTATTCTCTTTTCTTTTCTCTTTTGCAACTTTCACATTTTACATCTTTTGTATTAGCTAAATTATCAATAGCCCAATTAGCAGAAAATGATAACGATGTTTGATGACTAGCAGGCACTTTCTTTTCTCTGACATACTTTTATATTTTCGCGAGCAAAGCCCTCGTCGTAAAACAGTGTCAACAGTTGAATTAAAATGGCCTGAAATCATCAACTATCTTACTGTAGTTCATTACATATATATGTAGCTTCTCTCTAATGTAGCATGCATATTTTCAAAAATTAAAAATGGGAATTTCAGACAAATAAGTAAAATATTGCTTCACAACAAGTCAAGTAAAATTGATTAATATAGTGTATATCTCTCTATATGTACGCGCATCTATAAATCTACATTCATGTAAAGTTTTACAGCCTATGTTCCAATGTATCAAACTTTATATATCGCCATCTCTCTCTCTCTCTCTCTCTCTCTCTCTCTCTCTCTCTCTCTCTCTCTCTCTCTCAAACTGATCTCTCTATGTTTGACAAACAGCCTCGAAAGACCTGAAATGAACCTGTATAAGTCTATCAGGCAGTCTCAGAAGACTTGGAAATGAACCTGTATAAGTCGGTCAAGCAGTCTCCAGAGGCTTGGAAATGAACCTGTATAAGTCGGTCAAGCAATCTCCAGAGACTTGGAAATGAACCTGATTAAGTCGGTCAAGCAGTCTCCAGAGGCTTGGAAATGAACCTGTATAAGTCGGTCAAGCAGTCTCCAGAGGCTTGCTCCACCCACTCAAACTGATCTCTATATGTTTGACAAACAGCCTCGAAAGACCTGAAATGAACCTGTATAAGTCTATCAGGCAGTCTCAGGAGATTTGGAAATGAACCTGTATGAGTCAGTCAAGCAGTCTCCAGAGGCTTGGAAATGAACCTGTATAAGTCGGTCAAGCAGTCTCCAGAGGCTTGGAAATGAACCTGTATAAGTCGGTCAAGCCGTCTCCAGAGACTTGGAAATGAACCTGTATAAGTCGGTCAAGCAGTCTCCAGAGACCTGGAAATGAACCTGTATAAGTCGGTCAAGCTGTCTCCAGAGGCTTGGGAAGGAACCTGTGTTAAGTTAGTCAAGCAGTCTCCAGAGACCATTTTTCCCCCACATACATACATACATACATACATACATACATCTCTGTGTGTTATCAAAGCACAGTTGAGTTCAAAGCATTTTGACTGGTTATAATTTCTATAAATAGGGTGGCTATTAATATCCTTCAATACCCGGAATGATTACTGTACCTGTCAACCTAACTCTATCCAAGTTGGATAAAAAATAGTTGGAACTTACTACTGAGGCTTTTATCGATATTTTAATTTCATGGGATGATGAGCAATTTCACTTTATTTCCACGAGTATTTATACAGACACCCTGCTCACAATACGGTGTCTGATGATCTTTACCTTAAACACCAGAGAACCTCTCAATCATTACTTAGCAGAAGTTGGACTAAACTATGTCCCACCATTCCAAGCGAGAGAAAATGAGATAGATTTAATGAAGGTAATCGAGTTCAGTCAACGAAAACAGAGAATCAATGCTATTATTCGAGTCTCTAAATGTGCTCTAAGATAGCCAGTGAGTAATGGGGTGGCTTTATTATCAACTCGTTTGATTTCCGATGGTATTTTTCAGCACAATTGTGATAGAAGGACGTTTAGCAATATCAAATAGTACTCCCAGGGTGTATGCAACTACTGTTCTTGTCTATTAAGGTTCTTATGAGGTTTTACGGGGGATATGCATGAAATGTTTAAGGTAAATTAGAGAGGCTTACAGTTTAAGAATCTCCTAAAAGTCATTATTTTGATCCAATTTGATAAATTGTTGGAAGCAATAAAGGTCTAATTAGTCATTTGACGATAGTGGTTACTGGTCTGATGGATTTCACGTTGGGGACAAATGACATTGTTTCATGTTTTAATAAATTGCCATAAGCTGACAAGTCGATTGGAAAACAACTCGACAAGTCCCATGGAAAATAACTTGACAAGTCACATGGAAAATAACCCGACAAGTCCTATGGAAAATAACATGACAAGACCCATGGAAAATAACCTGACAAGTACTATGTTAAATACTCGTTAGAGTGCCTAAAGCACGTCATGATATCCATGGGAAAATATTATAAGATGATAGAAGGTCGTGTTTTGTTTCGGTGTGCGGATTTGAAACCAGGATATTTTTGTTTCATTTACCTCAAAATAATTTTTTTAATATGATTCATATAATTAATAACTAGTTCAGAGCAAATGTTAGCTTCCTCTCGTCTCTTCAAGCTATTTCGGGCCGGATATACCTTTAAAAAAATTCTCAACGCACCGATCCAGCATGCAACAGGTATTGCGTCGAAAAGAAAAGCAGTTCATCTGATTAGTATTATTTCTATTTTACTTCCTCTTCCCATTAGTATTTAAAGGAAAATTGATGTTAGGTCAAAGTGGAATCGAAAACTTTACCATCTTTTACTTCGTGTCTGACGAAAATTTCTGACCCTGGGACGGAAGTTTCTTTCTCTACGCCGATGTACATTAAATATTCTGTTAGCTACAGTCTATTCTCGTGTACCCTAGAAAAGACGTTGCATTTTGCTACGTCGATAAAAGCGATTGTCGGATAAATAATAACGGCTCTTAAGGAACTTGGTCTTTTATAGTAAGACTCATATGTCTACAATTCAATAGAGATTGTAAATTATGCTTAATGACTGAGAGCATAACCGTAAAATCAATTGACCATTGCGATGGATACACAATCAACTATCGATTTTTTATTATTGCAGCCCAACCCAATCATCCTCAGGTTATTCCAACAGCAATAATAACGTAGAATTAATAAATATTTAATGTTTGCATTTCAAGCCTTTTGCATCCAAACGAAGACGTCGGAATCAGAACACGAGAATGTAGAGTAACGTGTAGGTTTTAGTAAAGAAAGAGCTGTTTCATCATTGCTCACTAAAAACGTGAAATTTTGTCAAGGAGGTCGGATAAAGTAAAGCAGACTGTATTTATCAATCTGACTGACATCCAGTCGAGAGTTTAATAAGTGATCAAGCCAACGGGTTTCGAGGCAGCTGGGAGCATCATCAAGGATCTGTTTAAGGTTGTTATTCAACAATACCATGCTTCTCATCAGCACTTGTGTCAACAGACACGTGATTGTGAAGTTAAACTGCAAGTCGACGACCCATTGGAATCTGATAGATGTCTATCTTGGTCATATATGTTGAAATCAATGGCACAATGCATATTTTCTGTTCTCATGATTTCATTGACAATTGCAATGCACACTGATGATATTCTGTCGAGCTCATTTTCTTTGTGTTTATTGTCACATCTTCAAGCTTGTGGAACATTCTTGCAGTACAGGTAACTGGTTAACCGAGAGTTCTCTTTCAAAGCCAGAGCCTTTCAACGATCACTTTTTATAAGAATACACTTTTAATAGGGATCGCTCACTATAAAAAGCCTCAGCACCCCTCAACCCTTTTATAACGCGGGTATTGTCGGGGATCCCATTAAATTGGAGAAAGTTTGTTTTATCATTGCCATGCGGTTTACTTCATTGTTTCGAGCGGGGGCGGGGTGGGGTGGGGGGTGGGGGCATGGGAACAAGTTATAATATAAAAGTTTTGTATTAAATACACTTTTGATACCGTATTATTTCGCAACCAGGTGTTGAGGACACATCCTTGTCAGAACATCCTTCAGTTTTAAGTTCTCTCATTCATAATGCGGGTCACTTTTATTTCTCAAAGAACAGTGCTTTCAAAAGAAGACGTAGGTGAAATATCATACCTTAAAGTTTATTCAAATGATGTGCAGTGATAGGAAGAAATTCTCTCTGTTTGTCAAGAACGGATTATTCATATGCTTAACTCCTTATACAGCCTTATAATTTGTATGCTACCTCTGTGAGGGATAAATAAAAACGAATTACGCGATGTTTTACAAATTAACACATGAAATGAAGTATTTATTTTCTCACGTTGGATGTGCAGTTTTTTTTTTTTTGTCGTCTTATACAGGCAAACAAGTTCAATTATTATCCGAAATCAATCACGCAACAAAACTTTCTCTTTTTTTTCCCTCAGTAACTACCACACGTAGTTTTGCAATTTATTGATGTTGATGAAATTATGTTACACCATAACATAAGTCAGTTAGATGGGAAAAATAAGTTGCAGTAAATGTGAGTTCTCTTACAAATTACATTCAGCGTGACCATGCAACTATTATGAACGTGGTACTCTGAGCAGCCAACAGACAGGAAATAGTCAATAACCACGTACTCGCCTAGGGCGAATTATTTTCGAGATCTGATGAGAGCGGAGAGGGAAACCTGTGAATCTTCTTTATAATGCATGCATAATTTAAAGTTTTGTAAATGCTACATTTTTTAAAATATATTTTCTTGCATGTTCACCATATGCCGTAATCAATTTACTAAATCAAAATTTTCTACTTTTGTTACGTGTCTCGAATAATCATTACTTACAATATACGTGTTAATAGACCTTTGTCTTACAATGTTTGTGTCCTTAGGCCTTTGTCCTCTTTGAATAATTGATGTTCAAATACCAAAGCGCACTAGGTCCAGTTTCCGGTGGCGATACCAGGATGGCGAGCACATTCTGAACACAACGTTTGGGTTAGTGATGAGCTGTTGACGTTCATGATGAAATAGTGTGATTCATTCTAACTATAGTTGACGTTTATGATGAAATAGCGTGATTCGTTCGAACTACAGTTGACGTTCATGATGAAATGACCAGTAAAGGAGAACCCTTTACTACACTCGACCACCGAGGCCCCCGATTTGCTAGAAACAAGATGACACAGAGGTCTCCATACCTAGAAGTAGTTTGTGAACTGTCAGAACACAAGCACAAATTCCTTACATTTGTCAAGTTCGTATTTTTCTATCTATTTTCACCTCAGTATTTTACCCTGCCTTTCCGTTGAGGGTTAGCATTTCGTGCCCCTCTAACTAATAAATCAACTGACATGACTTACCTCCATCTGATTTTGTACCTGCATATGGATTTTTCTGTTTGCAATATATACTGCTAAAACACAAATCTGATATGCGCTTGTATTGCATGCATTCTATTTACAAAGAGGGGTGGGTAATTTTGTTCTAATGATTACTCACATAATCAGCAAAAAATGTTTTAACTTAATAATTCACACCCCATTCAAGAACAGTGACAATGTGAATCAAACTCTTCGTCTGGCGAAAAATAGCTGAAACTTTTTTGTAGGAATGTATTGCACCAAAATGTAGAAATTCTGTATACCTCTGAATGGGGCTGCTCTGGTTAGCAACAGTTTCGATATCCGTCTGCTTTGCATACTCGTTCCACTGCAATCTCAAACGGTACGTGTCAGCCCCAAGTTGGCGCAGATATTGGTGCTTCAGTGGTTTATATTCCTTGCCGATGTCATGCACATTTTGAGCGAGCAGCAAAAATACTCCGTCGTACATCTCTGGATTGACATACGCCACCAGTGATTCGTGTTCCATGTCTGTGTCTGGTCGCGCTCCCATGGCTTTGTTTTTTCCTTTAAGCTAAGTATCGCACGAGTTCTAATTGCGAAAGCCGAAGATAGAGAGTGGATGAAAATCCCAACGATTATGCGTTGACGTTGAGATCCTCACACCGGATGGTGTCTCTAACGGCAAACATAGACGCAAAGTTCGTTGTACAGATTTCATGTACGATGACATCGACAGAGTGCTGCTGTCATTATGTGCCTAGTGCAACTCAATTCACACAGATTGAAAGCTTTTATGAAGTTCCCTTGAAGCGATTCCCATTGATCTTAACGAAATAAAATGTGTAGTTTGTTCTAGCTTCGGGTAAAACCACCAAAGTTTTGAAAGAATTGTTTTGAATCTCAGCGATTTTAACCAGACATAATTTTTTCTGACCGACGTGGCACAGTCGGTCTTTAAGTACACGACCTTTAAGGCAGCACGACCGACTACGTTTACACTAGCCGTGCTTGCACTGGCAACCATATAGGAAGAAGTTTCATTATCAGGGCTACATTAAACGGGGGCGATGACTTGAGGGCGTTAGTAAAACTCAGGAACACGTAGACTCGTAGAGTGTTGGGACTTACTGGTATGTGCTAACACTCACCGTACTTTAATTTCAAGGGTGATAATATTAACCGGCGAATGCTGTTCGTCGTAAATGCGTATAACGAGTTTCTGAATGCCGTCGTCATTCAGGTTACTCCAGCGTTGCATTTTATAGGAGACAGTACGCGACTCCCCATTTGACTCCTCACCCACACTAATAACTTGCTGTGGGTTTTTTCTTTTTATCCATTAACAATATTGCCAGTTTAGTTTATTTGTTTGAAGTGGACATCAAATATCTGGACGTTGATAAAAACGGGCATTAGGACTTGTATGCGTGCCAGTTCCGAAAGACCCGGGTCCATAGTTATTACCGGATGTTTATATATGAGCGTATCCATTACCATCAGTAATGTTGAATTCTGCCACTGAACTGGTCGAACTCACAATGAAATCTGTTGTTGATAAGCGAAGCCGAAGCATTGGGACATCGTGGCCTGGATGAAATCTCTATAAACGCTACCCGTGTTGTTGTACTACTACAGATGACCTGTATTAAAGCCACTATTCCAACTAGAGGATTAGTCAATACAACCTGTATTTATGCGGTAGCGATGGTATTTCCTCAGGTACTTCGCTGTAACAGTGACATAAAATACAGTATCCGTGGCATTTTTAACTATAACAATGTGGACAGAACGCAGATCCACAAATTGTTGCTCAATATCGACGTGTTGGTGCGGTATGGCGTTTCATTCCGTACTAAATTTATTGATATATGCGTGCTACCTTTCGTCGAGTGGAAGAATATTGAGGTCCGCTGGTGATCCTGAGCTGCCTGCGGTAAGGTGAAGTTTTCGCAAGATCTACTAAACTTTGCTGACTGGTGCGCAACCATCAAATGTATCAAGCACCCGTTGACTGAGAATGCAGGTCTGTCATAGATGATATGCACATCTTTAACCAGTTCTTTACATAACGTGAACAAGATTCTAACTGATATGTCGTGTCCCCTTCCGTACCAAACAGCGGCAACGCATTTGAAGACAGAATCAACATGGATGCCTACGAGCCCTTCTGCAGTTCGGACTGGGGGCAGAAGCACAATGAAAACTGAGGCCTGCGCACCATTTACAATTATTCTGTCAACAACGACTATCAGCGGGTTAGTATTGCATGGAACCCAAACGCGTATGCATTGGATTTTTCAAAAGTCTGAACGTTGACTACTTTGCACAAGAAAGCTTGGGAAGCGGGGCTAAAAACGTTTTGGTGTATTTCATGCCGGACAGATCACGAGGCTTTACCATAGCCTGGGTAGAGCGTCTCAGCTATAGCTTTCTGACGTACATTTGGGCAATTACGGCGCCCAAATTCAAACGATTAGCTTGACAGCAATGGCAGCATAGGGTCAAGCACACAACAACCGCAGCCAAAGAAGCATGCAGATGTGGGTTTTTTCCCCACCGCCCAAAATGTGTTAGCAACACACACCAGGATCTCGCAAAAAAAATGCAGGCATCAAAGGAACCCGAAGACAATGCGGTCGAGTTTGCCGCCATCTGATTCTCCACTCTTAAATGACGAGCTCGTTGTCCAGCTCTGTCCTAACTTTCGCTCTGATGTCTGAACGTGCTAATATGTAAGTGGGGACCGGCAAAGAATGGGACCGGTATGGTAAAGACAAGACCCACCAAACGACCAACCGGCTTGCCAGCTATTTTTAGTAGAAATGAGATACTAGTGTCAATAATACCGGGCAGCACAGTCAAAGCACACTGGTCAGCCATTCCAGCTGCTTTTTTACCCATTCTTTGCCCTGTTTGGGTCAGGTTTAGGTGTTGGAAACATCCTGAATAAGCGTCGGTGCGCCTACGCCGCCTGTGATTTCAAGCATAATTACTCTTGTTATAAACCTTTGCGCCGTAAGAATTGAGGCTATTGTAATAGCCTGTGCACGGACGAGTGTTAATTTTGCTGAAAATTTCCCGAAGAGTAAATTTGTTGAGAAGTACCTATCGTAAATCCCTGGCTATCTTCAGTTATCCCTCACTTGTTAACACCAGATCTACACAGCCTACTAGCTACCATTGCAACTGGTATGATTACATCTAGACATGTCAATTTTAAAAATAAAGACAAAAATTAGATGCGCAACTGACGATAGATACTTCGGCATAACCGTCTAAGGATGTGCCAGCTGAACAACCCCGGCAAGTGACAAACGTTAGCAAGGTTAATCGACATCGAGATTCTCAGGAAGTAACACAAATCACCAGGGTTAAAAATCCATGTAGAGTTTCTGGTTTTAAAGCATTTGACGAAATAATGAAACAACGCCGAGCTAAATAAAATCGGAACTAACATCCCGCATGACGTTCCTGTTGATAACAACCAAACGAAACAGCAGGGGGGTCACTCTAGCACGTTCGTCATATATTATTTGGGGTGGACTGATTTGGTAACTGGCCTTCATTACGACTTATCTAGGACAAAGCCAGTAGCACCGCCTGAACGACAAGCACTACAGTCGCCCACAGTTGATGCTGATGTCCACAACACCGAACACCAGCTGAGCTGTTGGGTATTCGATGATTGCCAAACGAGTGTTAAAAGTAAAAGCGGCTGCCATTAGACACCTATATTTTGAAGACGCAGCAAAATCCGTAACCAGCGCAGAACATGCTAATTAAACAAGGCATAAATTCTAGTAATATCATTAGGTCTGTCGGTTGGCTACATTTGCAATTATTACCTTTTGTTCTATTCTTAGCCCAAAGAAGGCCCGCAAAGAACGCGTCGACTAGAAGGTGCTGTAACATTTTTAACTGCGTAGTCTGAGAACCAACGTAAGCGTTCCGAGCATTTCGATTACCTCAGTGAAAGAAAGCAAGACGAACAGCATGCCAAAACGAATTACCAAGACGTCAGAAAATCAGCACGTTAGTACAATCTGATTACCAGCAGTATTACATAAAATAGACAACAGTAGATGAGCCCAAACTTTCAGACTTTCACACAACATCGCCCGGGCAGCAAACATTCGAGACGATGCTTCTCGTACGAGGGTGGTAGTGTGTACAAATATGCCTTGTCTTGCAAGTGCAAGTAATTGTTTTCATTGTCTTATTGGAGCGCGAGCTGCTCATTTGTAGGCAACGAGCTTCCGAAGTAACAAATCAACGCAAACTGCAAACTGCTAAACTTGCTAAAAGCACAGGACGCGATGGATATTAAGGTTGCGGAGATGTACTAGACACCGAGAGGGGACTGGAAATGAGTGGCAACGGTAAATAACTGAAAGTAGCTGTTGCGTAACACTTGGCCAAACACTGCGTGTAAGTGATGCGGTGTGAGACCGACAACCATCGCGTGCAGGGCAATATTGAGCGGTTCATCGTATTCTACTTGAGCGGCTCTTTGGACACCATTGTGCACAGGAGATGCCGCTTTTCTCAACTTAAAACGTGCCTAGTACTGAGGGATTGTAGAGGCCCTAAAGGGTTAGGTAACGCAACTAACAGGCAAGAGATCTATTGATGACATTCGTGAAACGGCAGTACGCTCTACATCTGCAACATCTATGAAGGCCGGTCGGTATGGAAAAGAAACGATTGCCTTAAAATACCCAGGTGCGGTACACATATACACCGGAAGAACCGGAATGATGACAACGCCACGCTACCGATCAGCTGTGGACAAGTATATGACTATAGGATAGAGCGTGCAGTTGCTTAGACGGGATCGCCCGAACTATATGATTTGCTTAGCACCCACTGAGCGAATTTGTGAGAGAAAAGCTGATCTCTGACACACATCTAGTATTGGGCCTCGTCCTCAGCCAAGATATACATCGCTGATGTCTAAACGCGCTGCATGTCCTTAGGACTCGCATTTGTGCTGGCAGTGGTTCCCTCTGCTCCCGCTAACAAGCAGTGAAACCCGTCTTTGACGGTTATACTCCATAGAAATCAACCTCTTAGTGCCCTTCGAGTGTACGTGGGTGTTGTCAAGGCAGTCTAAGCTAAGCACTTCGATGCTGCATGTAACACAGCGGTTATTTTGCTCTTGCATAAGGCGAAGCACTTCGTCGACTTCGAGTGCGCTTGTCGTTCCGGCGACAGAATGGAAATCATTAACTTAGTTGTGGTGTTAATATATGCATTGAGGTTTTCTTGAATAGCCTTGAGTATTTATTCCTCGGAAGGTGCCCGATAAACCTTGGCAGTGACACACTACAGTTGAGATAAATACTGTGCAATAGACATAGCGAAATACGCAAAGCTAGATCATTGGAGAACCCATACCTTCAGCTGGATTGTGCTGGTAAGCTTCTGGGAGATTTTTTACAGTAATTGTATGACAAAGTCGGCAGCCTGTCTCTTGCATATCAGACAGCGCAGTGAGCGATTGCAATGCGTATATCAACGATATCATTTAGTACAAGCTGCCGCTGCTCGTTTGTTTCTGGGTGACACATCATAGTGCCTGATATGTCTGGAACGCACGTTTAGTGCCTCTCGAAGAAGAAGAGTTCTTGGGCCCGATCGCACACATCTATGCGGGAGACCAAGAGCTTGTCAGCGGATTTCTGCTGCCCCAGAAAGAAACTACAGGCGTGACAGGTGGAAAGGGTCTTGTAATCTTTTGGCACTGAACAATGTCAGATTTGATTAGCATCCTGTATTTTTAGCTCTTTAAGGGTCTCGTCTTTGGCACGATAGTCTTCCGAGACTTTTTCGTAGTTATCGACATACCCGTGCAGCCATTCATGCGGCAGATCTACGAATATGAATGGCGGTTGGCCTCGATTACCACAACATACAACTTTACAAAAATCTCGAGATTATAGCGGGGGACTGTTTAAATCTCATCCAACTTATAACCCGTGAAATGTATTTCTGATCCAAAAGTTCTTTCGTCTGTTCTTTTTGGCCATTCCAGCAAAATAAGCTTCGATGAGTTTGAACGTGTATATCGCCACCGAAACGATAACGCATATCTTTGAGAAGTCCACGAGTATGGGTAAGAACAAGCTGGTTACGGTTACGCTTACAAAAGGCTGCATTTGTGTGTGTTGTTTTGTCAGAACATAACCGCCGTTGAGACAGGAAAGCTGTGCGTTGACAGTACATAATCATCCCCTTGAGCCGTTGAGTCTTGCACTGCAGAAGTATCGGAGAGTGACATCCGATATTCGGGTTTTGGGCATGTAGGCTTTACTGTCTTTGGGGAGGGGGGTGGGGCAGCAAGTTCATACTTAACACACCATTGCCTCCAGGAGCAAATTTTTGTTGTTTTGCTCTACATTCTCTGTTCAAAAGGAAGCACGCTGTGACATTTATTGTTAATATAAAGACGGCATATTCGTCGTATCAGATGGACTCTTTCCTTTAGTTAGGCCAGTTAGGTGCTTCGGCTTGATAAGGTTAGTGTCCACGTAGAAAAGCATGGAATCCATAGGTGCGTGTACTGCGGATGCGAGCATCGTAGTATGTAATGAGATTTCCAAGGGAAGCTTTGTCATAAACCAGCCACCGAGTTGGTCTCCGGGTAAATGCGCAAGAGAACGTTCAGCTCGCCCCGGTCGGTAAAGAGCCGACGAGTCAGGTGCTTACAGTCCGGCAGCCAGTCCTTAGTATGATTGTTTTATTAGATAATAGAATCGGTGATCTCGAAGTGCGTGAGCGCCACCATCTCTACCGATGATAGTCCAACCGCGGTCGTTGTTGGCAGCCTGGTTTTATTTATGCTTGCTAAAGTTACATCCAAACATGCCATGGATAACTGCGGCAATCGGAAGTCAAAGCCCATGAGTGCAGCTGTGCAAATTCAGTGATATATTGAGTGAGTTGTACGAAAATAGCTGCTTAGGTCATACTGTTGAATGGTTGGCCAAACCTTTCAAAGTATGAGGCACACTCCCCAATGTCCATGAAGTTACCTGGGTAGCTGGCTGCCGTGCCAAGATTCACAGTCTTATACACCTTTTAGGAGGTATTCGAGATATCATCTGTCCAAACTCGAAGCACTTCAGATGGATGTCCTCTGATATAGAAGCGGTGGTCGGATTCCAACTGTTTCGCTCTCTGGTAGCAGTGGCAGCGAGACGTGGACGTTGTGGACAATGAGTTCGACTACTTGCTTCCTTGAGCTATCTTTGCCGCTGTTATAGATGTTACCGCCGGTTATGTCCTTTAAGATAATTGCACGTTTGCAACTTTTTTCCAGATCAGCCACATCGTTGTTGGTTGCTCCTGTTTCTGGGATTCGCCTTTCCCTTTACGTAACTTTTGGCGGCGGACCCCTGTCAAACTATAACCTAGAAGAATGTTTTAAATGTTTTCTACCGCAAAGGGAGCAGGTTGTTGGGGTCGAGCTCCTAAATGCGGAGGAGGTCTAACAGCACTGTAGTCACAGGGTAATCATTTAATGGCAAAGCGTATCAATAAGAGTAAGAAGTCACCGTTTTGCCCCTTCTGTGTTCTGTCGTCACCGGGTCATGCATGTCTGCTACCATCCACTCGTTCTCATAATCCTGAACAAATTTTGCGTCTAAGCCACAGAGAGGGTCTCAACAATATTGGTTTCCCGTGTGTCAGTCATTTCACTGGTCGAAACCGGTAATATTCTCTCCTTGGTACCCAGCATATTGTCAAGGTGGTCAATTAGAACTGCGTAGTCCTCCTCGAGGGGAAGTGCACAGCGCCCACGACTTCAAGATCTTCCTTGGTGTCATGAAGACGACTATGCCAATCAAGTTCAATGTTTTGCAGAACACACGCAGGGGGCGGCGCTATCCTAAGTTCAAAGCATACTTTGGGTTCCTCGTTTTAAAATGGTACAAATTCCTGGGGCCTGTTCTGAGCGCTCCCTCTACATAGCCAATCAATAGGTATTCATAAAAGTGCTCGATTTATCGCGGCATTTTTTTTCCGAGTGGTACATATCAAGGTACTTTTCACTATACTACTACTTCTGTGGTTTCCATGACTAACGAATATGCGCAAAATCCCGAGTAATTTTGTTACGAATTTATTGATATTAATAGCATTTTTGTCAAAAAAGTTGAATTGATCACAAACTAATTTTGAATATTGCTTCCTTATTTACTAGCGTATGTAATGTGTTAAGTACATGTATTCCTTCCTAAGACTGCCAATCATCCAAAGATTTTCTGTACAGCATTATTTACGTAATTTTTCAAATCCATTGAATATTTTCTCGTTTGTGTATAAGTGTGTTTATGTTTACTTGCCCTATGATAAATATCTAGCCAAGATATTTCTCTGCCTATTATATCAATAGTGTCGATGTATTCATCAGTTTGATTACTTCCCATCTTTTTGTCAGTAAACTCGCTAATGACAGCTACAGAGTAAGCTTACACATCCCACTTTAATAACGGTTACAGAGTCACCTTACACACCCCACTTTAATGACAGCTACAGAGTAAGCTCACACATCCCACTTTAATGACGGTTACAGAGTAAGCTCACACATCCCACTTTAATGACGGTTACAGAGTAAGCTTACACACCCCACTTTAATGACAGCTACAGAGTAAGCTTACACACCCCACTTTAATGACAGCTACAGAGTAAGCTTACACACCCCACTTTAATGACAGCTACAGAGTAAGCTTACACACCCCACTTTAATGACAGCTACAGAGTAAGCTTACACATCCCACTTTAATGACGGCTACAGAGTAAGCTTACACACCCCACTTTAATGACAGCTACAGAGTAAGCTTACACACCCCACTTTAATGACGGCTACAGAGTAAGCTTACACACCCCACTTTAATGACAGCTACAGAGTAAGCTCACACATCCCACTTTAATGACGGCTACAGAGTAAGCTTACACACCCCACTTTAATGACGGCTACAGAGTTAGCTTACACACCCCACTTTAATGACAGCTACAGAGTAAGCTCACACATCCCACTTTAATGCTACAGAGTAAGGACTACAGAGTAAGCTCACACATCCCACTTTAATGACAGCTACAGAGTAAGCTTACACACCCCACTTTAATGACAAGTTTTAGATTACAGCTTATACAACATTTCGCACATGCAAATTCATCTAATACAAAGTAATGAAAATTTAACTTTCGTGATTTTCGGAGACGGGATTTTGTTTTAAGATGTTATATTTTATGATGCTGCTGTTGCTGTTGCTGATAATAATAATAATAATAATAATAATAATAATAATAATAATTATTATTATTATTATTATTATTATTATTATTATTATTTACTGATATCAAAATCGATATAATATAGTTTTATTTGGCTATAAATCATAGCAATATATTTTTAATTGGAATTTTTAAAAGTGTCAGGCACCTGTCCTAGAAAATTAAATTGTTGGTCCCTAATATAACTGCGGTAATCGAGGAACGTATCGGTTTGTTCAGAAATTCCGTGGTATGCCGCGGTACAGAATTATTTGTGGTACCCAGCTTTGTGTATTAACCTACGAGTCCCATCTCTAAACAAATATACAAACCTAAGATGTATGCACGTTATGAGTATTATCTCTAAATATATACTCATACATCCATTAATTGTCTTAAACACGAACTTCCGTCTGTCTTTCTTTTCTGTATATGCTACCTTGTTCTGCACATTATCACCACCACAGAAACCACAAGGCCTGGCTTTGGATGAAATACCTCTTTCTCATGAACGACAAAGCCAGGCTTCAGTGTGAGTAACTTCTTGTCCACATGAACGACAAAGCCTGGCTTCAGACTGAGTACCTTGTCCACATGAATGACAAAGCCTGGATTTAGACTGAGTACCTTGCCCACATGAATGACAAAGCCTGGCTTCAGACTGAGTACCTTGTCCACATGAATGACAAAGCCTGGCTTTAGACTGAGTTCCTTAATCACATGAACGACAAAACCTGGCTTCAGACTGAATACTTTTTCCACATGAACGACAAAGCCTGGCTTTGGACTGAGTACATTTTCCACATGAACGACAGACCCTGGCTACAGACTGAGTACCTTCTCCACACGAAAGACAAAGCCTGGCGTCGAACTGAGTACATTTTCCATAGAGGTCCCGGGTGGCATAGTGGTCTAAGGTACTCCACTGTACCGATCACTTCCATCACACCTCTGTCCGCGTGGGTTCGAGTCTCGGACTCGGCATATATGGGTGAGAAAGCCTGCCACTAGCTTCCCGTTGCTTGGTATTTTCTCTTGGTGGGTTTCCGGTTTCTTCCTCCACCAGTTATACTGGCCGCCATATAGAGTATGTCATGTGCTGAAAAATGGCGTTAAGCCCAAACCAACAACATTTCCCACACGAACGGCAATGACTGGCATCGAACTGAGTACCTTTACCACACAAACGACATAGTACAGGAGAAACGCTCCCATTTGTTCTTTAAAATTAATTTTACAGTAAGCTCCTAAACATGACTTTTGACAGCAACCAGTCCCACCAACCACATGCAGCTGTTGCAAACTTTGTTTTTGATAATTTGTTCCAAATTTAATTTATTCTTAAATAGAAAAGAAAAGTAAAGACACTATAGAGACCCTGACCGGGCAAGGCTGTGGGCCGTCAGTTATGTCTCTTCAAAGATAAGTGCCTTTCTTAAGGCATGCCTAGTTTTTGCTGTTCTGCTGGGATCCGCGGCGGGCCGTTAGAAAAGGGGGTTGGTGGAGGAGTGGCAAAGGCAGATGTAGGTGCGGCGACTGTTGACTCGGCCTACAACTATCTAGCCTCTTCAGTCCCCCACCACCACATGGCTGCTATTGGGAATATCTTCAAACGCTGCATACCCCCATCTTTTTCCCCGTGTTAACAATATAATATCCCTGATGTATTAATTAGTAGTCGGCTATACACGTCTGTATAAGCAAGATTCACCCCGGAATACCCCTCCAACTCTCTTCCCGCTTTAACAGCTTTGCAACATTTTTATCGGATTTATATAAACAATCTGTATCTATCATTACCTGTAAATCATAATAGTTCCCCACCCACCTCCGTTATAATTTTTAGTACTGCAATTTTTTCAATCATTACCGCCATTAGAAAGTCAAGAAAACCCGAAGGTGATAACCGCTTCAATAAATAAAGCCTACCGTATTTATGTAATTAGTTATAAATCCATATTTAATGATAATCCTAATTTCATATTTTTAAGGATGCATATATTATGAAAGTGTTAATCCGTGTGAGATAACAAAATGCAGCATTCATATTCAAACAGTTTACCTCGTAAATACATTTTTAAAGTTGTTTGACATATGCAAGCACAGCTAATTTTAATCGCGTCACTCCTGATCAGCACCCTTTATTCATTTACACCATAGAAACTTTTGGGTGTTGGCTTGCTAAATACGGTATTTTTCCTTTCTACTCCTTCTAATATCAAAGCAGTCTTACAATTATTAATACAAACTACTACTCATCAAATCATCCGTTGGTAACTCCATTCATTTTGTTTACACGCATCACACTATCCGCCTTAACAGTGTACACAACAGATACAAACGATGTTTTACCTAAGGAGGTGTTATGTAATTATTAATACACTCAGCGAACCTGTAAATGACTAATAGGGTAATGAACGTTAGGTGTATGAGGCATGATAACGATTTTAGTATTGAGTTTAGAACAGATATTTAAAGGGGCTAATCTATAAGCAAACGTCGTCTATAATCTAATTATAAAGAACAAACTGACAAACTAACAAATAAAAACAAACGATAGAGGGGGAACTTCCTTTTATACTGGTATTTGGGAACATACAGCCCGATGGAATGCTGTATTTAGGTCTGGCGTCACATTATATTTTCAGCAATTTTAGTATTTTTAGTAATTCTCAGATACACTATTGGATCTTTGATTCTAATTACACTACTGGATCTTTGATTCTGCTTACACTATTTGATCTTTGATTCTACTTACACTATTTGATCTTTGATTCTAATTACACTATTGGATCTTTGATTCTAATTACACTATTGGATCTTTGATTCTAATTACACTAATGGATCTTTGATTCTGATTACACGTAAAGCTTATGCATTTGTTTGATAATACCAAGAAAGGACATTTTATTAGAAATTATTCAATTGGATAGACAAAATGGAAAACAAAACCCCACAACAACAACAACATATAAACACGCACATATCATATAGTTCTATTATTTCTATATTAAGATTCGTAATAATTTTTCTAACACTTTACTTATGGGAATTTAATTAACATCATATTTAGCAGTATTTATGAAGTCACGAAGCTTAAAAATTGATTACACACTTTATGAATGGTAGCGAAAGATCTTTCATGTATGTGTGCAGTCGATTTTCCAGCTCTATGACTTTATTAATCCTGTATAATCAATGACAAATTAATTCTTATATGAACATTTTTTTCTTGCCTCGAAAAGAGTAATTCCGAAGGTTCACCTTCAAGTTGTTGTTAAGGCGTGTTGTTAAACTTGGTTTTGATTAAAGGATTAACAGATTCATATTTAGAATTCAACTCAAAAGAAGAGAGGTGCTCAAGTCCAAACTGCATTTTGGTCATAGCGGCAAAAACCACGTGCTAGAATAGCAGTCATGTTTAAGTCTCTCCGATTGCCTCTGAAACTAATATGCGTGCATCACGTTTATATTTGCCATAAGCCGAGACAAATTTAGGTTCCTATTTTGGTCCACTACTGGTAAAGTTTTCATCTTCATAAAACCATGTATTTGCTTTGATGCTCTTTACAATCGTACATCACAAAATTGAATATCGTAGTCAAATTTAGAACATTCCGCGATTTCACTAAAATGCGATTCAATCTAAAACCAACGTGGTATTTCCATTTAACGTGTATCGCGTTTATACCTTTAACATACTCAAAATTTTCTGTAGTTCTCAAGGTGTTAACCAAAAAATATAAATGTTATGTTTTTGTCCTAAAAATATTACGTTTTTGGGTGTTTTTATGACTCTAAAAGGAGATATTTATTATCATTAAATCAATGATAGTTGATTATTTACCACAACTCCTCGCTGTACCCTTGAAAGAGTATCATCCACTAGTTTTGTCTGATCCTGACCCACATATTTCAATTTCTTTTCACGGCTAAAAGTAAAACTTCATTTATTCTAACTATTTTATAAACATCATGCCATAATGCTATACAGTGTTCAGAAAATTATTTTGTCAGTATTGCAAACTTGATGTTTATCAGTGCGTTTGTTCAAAATGTCAGCTTAGGTTGGTAGCGGAATCTTGGAAAGGGCAGAATGGCAAAACGGATTTGGTATTTTACGAGCATGTTGAGCTAGAGTATGTGGTAGCCTAAATACTTTATCAAGTTTAAATATGTACTGAAAAGCAGTCACATGATAAATTTGTTTAAAAACATACGGTTTTCTTTGTATAAAACAGAAAATGACAACATTAGACCCACGAATGCATGATGTTTCCAGTAAGTACTTGGTCCCCTTTGACTTCGTTGTTATCGTGACGCCCTCATGACATGAACGGCGAGTGTTGGATTCCTGACCAGACCAGGACGGGTAGTCAGCCGTGGTATGTATGTGGGTAAGTCAGTTTATTCCAATTGCTTTCTCACGATGACGTGACCCTTAAGGGTCTTTAAGCATCAAACCAATCCGCTTTGGACAGAGATCACACATGCAGTACTTGTTAGTTGATGTTGGTTGATCATGCATACTAAATTAAGTCCCCTTGCATTTATCTTACCTAAGCGATCGCGGTGGTCCTATTAAATATCTTAACGAGAAACATTTAGAGTTATTAGATAAAAAGCAGAATGATTATAAGTGAGGTCGGTCGATTGATGAATACATGGATCAAATAAATAAATCAGTTCGAGAGCCAGTAGATCGGTTGATGTATGTATGTATGTATGTATGTATGTATGTATGTATGTATGTATGTATGTAAATTGCATGTGTGAATGTATTTTATGTTCGTATACATAGATGATGTGTGTGTGTGTGTGTGTGTGTGTGTGTGTGTGTGTTGGATTTTTAACGGAGCTTTAACAATGTTTCAGTCATATCACTACCATGTCTGCAGTGTGTCAGTTTATAGTGATGTCAAGCATTGAATCATCATGCCTCAGACATATAGCACGATATCCCACCCAGTCACATTATCCTGACACCAGGCCAACCAGTCCTAACACTAACCTCTTAATGCTGAGCGCCTAGCGAGGAGGCTGTTAGTACCATTTTTATTAGTCTTTGATAAAACTCGGCCGGGGTTCAAACCCACGACCTCCCGCATCCGAGGCGGACGCTCTAACCACTAGGCCACCGGAGCTGTGTATAAAAGATGGACGGATGGATGAATGAATGGGTGTGTGGATGAATATGTCAATTGATACACTAAGTAATAGAAGTCGTGGTATTACTGGTATACCGATTTTCTCATGACAAAGTAATTAAAAAAATTCATTTTTATAAAACAAGTTGTATTTGTCACAAATTAATTTTGAATATTACAAATATTATCATATTTATGATCCTGTTTTCAGTACATGTATTCCTTTGTAAGACTGAGAATAAGCCTAAGATTTTTAAGATAGCCGTTGTTTTAATTTTGTTTAAATTTTACATTATTTCCCAAGTCCACTAAATATTTTCTCGCTTGTTAGGTGTATTTTATGTTTATTGGCCATCTCTGATAAATATCTTCCCCGGTTGTTGGCATCCCACTCAAAGTTTCCCTGCCTGTTATATCAATATTGTAGCTAGTGAATCGTAGGCTTCAGTATCAACACTACCTATTTTTATGAAGAAGCTCTCTAATGTCAGCATAATGTCTTTCACATGGTGTTAAATAAAATATAAGCTTGGTTCAACCAGCTTATAAACATTTACAATTATGTCAAATTCATTTTTTATTTTTCATAATGCTCTCCATTTTCACCGAATATCTAGGAAACAAAACCGCATGTATCTAACGTATGTGCTATTAGTCAATCAACATGATCATCGTGCGTTTATTGCAGATTCCAGAGTAAAAGAAAGAAAGATTAATTATTTTGCACAAGCATATTTGCTCCTAATGTTTCAGGAAAATCTATATATAAGCTTTCTCTGAGTTGTTGATGTCTATCTATCTGATCTTTAATAGTTAACTCTCTCTCTCTCTCTCCCTCCCCCCTCTCTCTGGTCTGCAAATCTCAGGAGTCAGCCATCTCTTAAATGTCTGGGTGCACCAGTTGCTAAAGTTGGTTTCTTATATCAAAACAGCCGGGATGCCGCTGAGTCACTTATGATTGCAAAGTGTTGCAGTCGGCTCAAGTGATATACGGTACTCCGGAATTATACATGCCTATAATCTCAAGTGATGTAAACTACTCCCTTGGCGTTGATTTTGATGTCAACTCCCTAGATTCATGTAAACGCACTCACTTGGCATAGATTTCGATATCAAGCTCCCTTGATTCAAGTAAACTCATTCCTTGGCATTGATGTCAATGTCAGCCTCCCTTGATTCATGTAAGCTCATTCCATTGATACTGATTTGATGTCAAACTACCTTCATTCATGCCATTCGACTCGATTATACTATAATACATCCAAATGAATGAGCCACAGGAGGCAAATGAGATTCTTATACGATGTTGCTGTTAGAGTTACCTTTTCTTTAATATGTGTTTTTTTTTAAATGCTTTATTTTTCAAATATCTTTACTTCCTTTTTGAGATTTTTTGGTGAAAAGTGATACAATTTAATAGTTCATTTACCTTTTACTTTTCACTTTTCATTAGTTGTTTTTAAAATGCTTGTATAAAGACGTAGAAAAATAATAATACTGCACGAGGACGGCAATATGCATTCTAATATCAAAGGAAATAAGTTGTAAACCATGATCAACAGACTAAGAGAATTATCTCTCGTAACCATTTCGCTTGCTATTATTATGGTCTATACAAAATTTCAAATTAATGCTTTCTGTCTGCAACGCCAATTACTGAACTAATTGTTCATATAGTCGAGCTGAACTAGTAATTTTTAATTTGGAACGAATACCCGCACATCCAACTGGCCTATTAATTTGCTAATAACAGATATATTGACTCTCACGATAATTAATATTTTTTGGGATTTCTGGAATTATAATCTATCAATTGATTAATTTTCCATTTTTAACTCGTGGGTTAAAATGCGTAGCACAGCACACATCAATTTACACTACTAACTTTATCTTGTGGTGACTTTCTTTACCTCAGTTAGCATACAAGGATATTAGCAAGCATGGAGATTAGCATAGATGGAGATTAGCATACAAGGAGATTAGCAAGGATGGAAATTAGCATACAAGGAGATTAGCAAGCATGGAGATTAGCATAGATGGAGATTAGCATACAAGGAGATTAGCAAGGATGGAAATTAGCATACAAGGAGATTAGCAAGCATGGAGATTAGCATAGATGGAGATTAGCATTAGCAAGGATATTAGCAAGCATGGAGATTAGCATACAAGGAGATTAGCAAGCATGGAGATTAGCATAGCAATGGAGATTAGCATACAAGGAGATTAGCAAGCATGGAATTAGCATACAAGGAGATTAGCAAGCATGGAGATTAGCATACAAGGAGATTAGCATACAAGGAGATTAGCAAGCATGGAAATTAGCAAGCAAGGAGATTAGCATAGATGGAGATTAGCATACAAGGAGATTAGCAAGCATGGAGATTAGCATAGATGGAGATTAGCAAGCATGGAGATTAGCAAAGATGGAGATTAGCATACATGTTATTTTTTAAATAACTGGTGAAATCAGTAGCATGGCGTCTGATCTAGCAGTGCAATATGATACAGTAAACGTGGATGTAGGGTGTTTGTGCTTGAAATGTTCTTGGAAAAGCAGTTATGTAACAGATTTTGACGTCTTTTAATGATTTTACATGTGTTCCCTTTGTATTTTATTATTGTATGCATTTTAGAGAATTTGACATTGTTACGATTGATATTATGTCTTGTTATAGAGTTTCTGTGCAATTCATTTTTACATTTTCCAACATTTTCCTTAAATCAGCACCATATAGCCATTGTTGTGCTGATGTGCCGTAAAGGGCTACTTATACATACATACTGTTACAATATATTAGTACGCCCTGGGCTTGTCATGGTCACACAGCCTCTGTTACAACACATTAGTACACCCTGAGCTTGTCATGATTAGGCCCGGCCCTAGTGCAAGGCGAACGAGGCAACCGCCTTGGGCCCAGCGCTTCTCCGCAATGCATTTTTATTTTGCTTGGGGCCCCGTGCTCATCGCTTGCTGCCTTGGGCCCCGCACATCCTCGGGCAGGGTCTGGTTATGATCACACAGCCTCTTTTACAATACATTAGTTTGCACTGGGCTTGTCATGAGCACACGAACCCTGTTACAATCCATTAGTACCTCCTGGGCTTGTCATGATCACACAGTCTCTGTTACAATATATTAGTACGCCCTGGGTTTGTTATGATCACACAGCCTCAGTTCAAATACATAAGAGCGTCGCGGACATGTAAAGATCACATAGTCTCTGTCACAATAGTTGAAATAATTTTGAAATAAATTTAATAATCTTACACTTTTGTGTGCAACAGTTGGTTGTCTTGGCAGTTATATTATATTCGCTTCTATAATCTTCCAGTCAAAACCGCTTCATCTCATTCATCCATAATAGTGCTTACATGAGCTGATTAAGTTTTAAGTTCGTTGCGCCATTTGGTGATATGAAAAGAGATGCGAGTTAAATATTATCATGCTCTATTATTAGTGAAGTGTTTACGTGTGAACATTTCCTAAGGTGTGTAATGTAAAGAAAACACACCCTCTATATCCCCCGCCCAAAAAAACCCCAAAAAAACAACTGCGTTGGAAACCAAAGCAGAACAAACAAACCAAGGAAAAATAATCCTGGATTCTTCAATATAATCATGTTGATACAATTCTTATTTATAAAGTTCTTCAAGGAAAATAAACATTTGTGGGAATGTGATACAATCACTGTATCACATTCCCTAACTTTTTAGTGTCATTCTATATGATCGAGGTAAATGGGTTTGTTTTCAGAGGGATGAATTATAAATAAAATGAGATAAACGAATAAGATTCTTTTTCTCTCTTTCACATGACAATCTAGCATTCTTACAGAGGATAGTAAGATTTGATGATAACGAAAAAAGAAAAAGCAAACAAACAAACAAAAAAACAACGTCAGCACAAAATAACAAACAAATCAACAATATATAGTGCTTAGTAAATTATTCAGAACCGCATTAAGGTGATCAATAACCGCCACTGCTGTATGCATGTAAATAATTAAAACATAATTAGCAAAGTTAATGTAATAATAATTAATGAGTGATCAGTAGCCTCTTTTGTTTTGTTCTTATATACAATAATGATTGCCTGCCCCCTCCATAAACTGATAAGAAATGAAAGAAAGGAAAATGGTAGACGGACAGACAAACAGACAGATAGGGAAATATAGTAATGAAGTTGATCGTTAAAATTTGATTTATAAACATGATATGGAGTTTAGGAAAAATCATCTGACAAACAAAACAAAATTTAACATCGTACAGTATACACTGGCAATCAGTGAGAGACACACATACATACATACATACATACATACATACATACATACATACATACATACATACATACGTACGTACGTACGTACGTACATACGTACGTACATACATACAGCAACCTTGGTGTGGTCAGGTGCAGACTCCTGGAATGGCAGAGAGAGAGAGAGAGAGAGAGAGAGAGAGAGAGAGAGAGAGAGATTTACAACCCCTTTCAAAGAGTTGAATGAAGAAATATTCATTCCTTTTTATCATGCATAAGGATAAGTAAACCCCATCGATTTCCTATCGTGACCGGTCTAACAAGATTTAAAAATCTCATTGAAAAAGACTATTAGCTTTTCAATGATATTCACCTTGTCATCCACGGTCCTCTGACTAGGCGAGGCGGTCTTACCTAATTTATACTGTCTAGTGAAGCAAATCATACGTCGTCGTTGCATGATTAGTCTAAACGGGAGTACATTTCAGGCCGTTTGATTTGTAACTGATTTTCGAGCTGTTGATGAAGTGATATTTTTCGACAGAGGATTTAACTAATCAGAAAGAAGGAATAAAAGAATATAAAAAGAACTTTGAAAATTATTTTCGAACTGTTGGTGAAGTGAAATTATTTCGGCAGAGGATTTAACTAAATAGAAAGAAAGAAGGAATAAAAGAATACAAAAAAGGTAAGTGAGAAATCTTTTCAAAATTTAGATTCATTTAGATTATCCACCTGACTTCAAATATTACATTGAGAATTGGGGTGTGTTGTTGTCCATGATTATTTTCCATTGCCGATGTGTATCGTATCGATAGAATAATTAATGTCGTAAATGAATTGACCAATTTGACTATTTAAATTGATTTTGAAGTATAAGTTGGTCGTTGACACGAACAATCCAGTTCTTACTAATTGAGTGATTTTAAAGTCTGCCATTCTCATTCAGGCGCAATTTATGGATACATATAGAGTAAACAGACATTTTTTTCCCTAAAGTTGAAGTAAAAACAGAAAAAGGAAAAACAAAACAAAACTAAAGCCACGTTTTCCCTAAGTAAACCATTAACCTTCCTTGCTTACCAATGGAATTTAGCAGAAATCGAACAACTTGATTTTTTGAGAAACCGGCATACTTCATAAATTAAAAAGGAAGAATTAAAGGCTGAATGAAGGCACAAACACATAGACAGGGAAACATTTTCTTTTTCATTAAAATTGGTTTTTAATTTCTTTTTTACTTGCCGTATGTGTTAAAGTTTATGCAGTCAATAACTTAGGTGTCACTTCTTTCAGAGAAGCAAAGGAAATATACTTCTGCTTACATTGTCGGGGGGTTTATGTTCATTGTGACATGATGGGAACCTATGCACACACATTCTCTTTTTACCTGTAGATCTGTACAAAAATTAATTGTAATAAGTCGAATCAGGCCCAAAGTTGTATCGAAAAAGCCAAATCAGGCGTACAGCTGTATCAAGAAAAGCCAAATCAGGTGTACAGCTGTATCGAAATAAGGCAAATTTAGGCGCACAGATTAAATGAAAATTATATTTTTGTGATAGATTTGCGACACTCCAATCCGACCTCGATGTTGCGTCTCATTCTGTCCAGGTTGCACATGTTCCACATTATTTGAGCTTTCTTGAAACAGATACCGAAAGCCTACTGTGTGGAATGGAATTATTAATCAATAGGGCAATTTTACACATGCTCAAAACTAATCATGGAAGGTAGGGTGTGTTTTTACATTCTTTCGCCTTTCAGGGAAAGAGACTTTAATAATTCATGAGGCATTTTGATAAAAAAATATTCTCAGCTATGGTATTTTATTGGACCTGGAAACAATTTGCGTAGATGTCCAGGTACACCTATTAATCTTTTTTCCAGATGTTCACCAGATTTGAATTTTAAAACCTATATTTGGCACCTGATGGACATCTGATTTAGACGGCTTATTCTACATAAAGGACATATTTTAATAGTACAGTTTATTTTCTTCGATAGCTGAATATTTTTGAATTAATAGACACATGTTTATAGTGGACAGTTTGATTTGGTCGCTAGGGTAGCCCCTAAAAATTGATTTTGCTCTATATCCAACAAACGGACACGGTGGCTTAAGTCGGGGCCCCGGCTGGCCGAGCGTCTAAAGGCACATGTTTTTACAGACCACTGAGATCTCACTCACCTCTGTCCGAATGAGTTATTATAGAAGTTAGGCCAACGTAGGTATGTTTAAAAACTTAACAGTGGCTTCCTCAGGCTTCGCAGTTCTTCATCTATCAAAAATACTGGCCCCTGTGAATAACCTATCATGTGCTGAAAAATGGTGTAAGACCCACAAAATCTAACCAGCCCAAACAGTGACTTAAGTTTAGTTCATCGCCTGCAATGTTCTTGTCTGTCAAATCTGGAATAAGGGTGGGGAATGGATAATACTATTAAATAATCATCTATCTATCACCATCTTCTTATTTTCTTCCGTAATGTTCTTAGCTAAAACTTTATAATATTTCTCAATTCATTTTTTCGCTATTGCGTCCCAGACCCGCCTTTTCACCACAAATGTGTAAGGGGAATAATAACTCTTGTATATAATGGTAATTTCAATCCAACTTATGGCCTAAAATGTGTAAAGCGTCTGTCTTACCACTATTGGATCCAAGAACATTCATGAGATAAACTCCATACCCCACCCCGCTCAAATTATGCAATGTCTTTCAATGGTGACCATAAACATCTGACCCGGTTTGGCAGAATCTGGAATTAATGAGTTGGAATGAAAATAATATATCTTTAAATGGAGCAGGGCTTAAAGAATGTCTGGTACGCAAACATCAATATGTTCCTAATTACGAACTGTTTTTTTTTTGCTGCAGAAGAACCAGTTCCATTAAATTGCGGAAATGCATCATTGTAAATGATGCATGACTAATTCATTAAGGAACGTTATCAAGGTAAAGCATCAGCGACTAAATAAATTTATATGTTTTTATTGCACGTGTATCCATAGCATGTCACAATCAATACAACACATGCATAGCATATTGTGTTGTCCTTGACTACGGCAAAATAGTATGTATAAGCGAATTGCACATAAACATGTTAGGGTACCAGACCAAAATTTCAGTGGTATCATAAACATATTCGGGTACCAGGATGGCATTTCAGTGGTATCATAAACATGCACTGAATTTCTACATTTTTGAATCAAAGAAATTAACACACTTTTTTTCTGTCAAGTCTGGCAATGTTTGCCGACATTTTCGTAAAATTACGAAATTCGATTCTATTCTGCTGCCTTTCGATGTAATTACTATTTCTTGAGTTTTACTTTAGAAAATACAGACATAATGAACCAAACGTGTATCTTATTAACTTTGATGTGCACTAACACATTCTATCCGTTCGCCTTACATGTAGTTCCAGCATAAATTATCACTTTACAAGTTTGTTCTAGTTTTAGATTAGAAAAAGGCGCTAAAACAGTTTTGATCAAATATGAACTAAAAGGCCCACCCTAACATTAATTGGCACAGACATTTCAATGGCACGGGCTTTCCGAAACATATTGCAGGCATCCTGTTCTGAAAATAATGTACAGCCTGGCTGACTTATTACAAGCTCGATTTAAATGATTCCACATAAGGTAAACTTAAATGGAGCAATTTGGATAGGTTGACATCGGAATTTTTTTTATTGCCTACCCACCCACCTTTTATCCTTTTACCAGACCACGACCTACGGATCGTTACCAGGCAATCGTCACAAACAATGTATCTACATGATATCAATCATTACATGTATTTATAGTATATCTAACACAATAACCAGTCTCCTATCCTTGTGAACGGGGACAAAATGATACGGAACGGTCACCATATCAACATGTAATCAACATGTAAAATACATGTAGCAAGTTCGGAGAAATACCACTAAGCGGACATTCCGGCGAACATACATGGCGAGGAAGGGATTATAATATTCGCTCTTGAACTCTTCATTTATCTACTTTTGTATTTTCCCCTACGAGATACTAGTAGCTAGCTTACATTAAATTAAAAAGAAAAATGCTTTGGCAAATGAGATCTTCCGGTTCACTGGTCGCTTATTAACAAATAAATTACTTGCACAATACACAATTCTGCATCGCAATGCATATCCACAATACACAATTCTACTTCGCAGTGCATTTCTACAAAAGTCATTCTTTCTTTAATTATATTTATCCACACTATGTACATAAAAGCAGTTAACTGTATATAAATTATGTAGTAAATAAATTAATATCATTTTCACTGAGTTGTTAGTTTATAAAAGAAATTAATTGGTTAATAAATGAAGCATTCTGTATTCTTTCAAGCCATTTGTTATGGACCCCGTTAAGGATAACACACGTGTCCACTATGTGAACAAATAATTATACTCCCAATAATACGTAACAAACGTTTTCGGCGGGGGATGGGGTGGGGCGGAGAGTAACTATAAGCGGTGAAATAGAACAATTTTACCGCGACATACAAATTGTATCTTTACAACATTCGGTCGTATTTGTTCGCTAGTATTACATATTTAGTTTGCAGGCAATATCAAATAACAGTATCTCCATCCATTGCGTAATGATAAAAAGCGATAGTTGCTTTATGTAGATATATCTGCAAACAACATGTATTGAGCGAATACGTGTTCATCTTGATACTGTATCCGGGTAGTAGTTATTATATTTCAAAGGGTTTTAATGCAAAAATAAAGCCATTTTACATAGGTAACGACATTATTTTCTTCAGAAAACAGCTTGCATGCCCCCAAAGCGTGATGGAAATTAAGATGGGCTCTCCATTACCTTCTGCCCCTGTGCCTGGGGATGTAGAATATGCCCAACTGCGCCCTCATGCATGTCATGAGAAGCGACTACTGGAGACACGGGCCGTGCTGGCGCAGTGTCTAGCGTCATGGACGCGTGACACAAAAAGGTACTGGTTTGAGTCCTTCTAGTGAATCAGTACGTCTTGTCTGCGATGGTGCGTACTTGAGCAGTGCAGTCTAATTGCTTCAACTCTAAGTAACTTATTTTGGTTGCTGCACCGTAAAATATCAAACCACCAAAACCATTAGCTCATCTGTTGTTAAGGATACGTCATTTGGATGTATATTTAGACTATGTAGTCCACATTCTTTATTTTCAACTAGTGCATTAAGAGGTTAAAATGGGGCTGCATGACTGGCACGCTAAATTCTGCGCTTCCCCGGTTCCTGTCTATGCCCTTACGACATGACGGAGGAAGCATAAAACCTATTTAACATCAAGTCCACAGGGGTGAAAACTATTGAATGGGTTCTTGGTAGTGTCGGTTATACCCTGCACTGAGCTGTGATTTGGACCGTGTATCATAGAATTAATCTTAAAACGCAAATTTATCGGCGCAGATATCTTTCTCATTTGGAGTTATAAAATGGTTGATTGAAAGAAGCACTTTAAAAATCTCCGACTAGGTCATGGACTGCCTTATTAAAATCACTAACCTAAACAAATTTACCTATGTTTCAAATAGTATACATTCGACATTGCTGTGAAATTTTCATCACTTACTTAAAGGATTGTTTTTTTATTCTCAATTAAAAAAATAAAAAATCATTTTTGATGAGTATGCAACTCATTCTTCATCTTTCCATGGAATGAAAGCAGCGGCGGTTTTACAGCTGTAGGTGCCCGGTGCGAAATGAGGACAATGAGCCCCCAAAATTTAATTTCTACATCACTGAAAAAATTCAATGAAATATTTATTAAAAAATACAGGTTTGTTTTCAAAATCAAATGCATTTTTAAATAATCTGCTGTAATTATACTTTGTTTTAAACAAACTCCAAACTTTTAAGCCCACCACCCCACCTCCCTCGGATCGCACCTCTAGCACCTTGCTAAGGTCGCTTCTATTGGGATATATGGGTGACAATGAATGAAATAGGAGTGGGGTGGCAGTGGAGTGGAATGGGAGATGGCGATTAAGGTGGAGTGGAGTGGGGTGGGTGATTGGGGTGGTAGTGGAGTTGAATGGACTAGGGTGGTAGTGGTGGTGGTGGTGGTGGTGGGGAGTTAGAGTGGGACAGTTGCATTGGTTCTACTGGTGCCTCAAGGTTCACAAGTTTTCCTTTGGTCTAAAACCGTTTTGGGCCAATATCCGTGCCGTCACTATCACTTGAATACAGTACAATAACAGTTACGTTTAAGAAGTTGTTCCAACTACCATACTGCACATTTGATTCAACAAGTTATGAATTATAACAAATTTAACGAAACACCCCATGGGTTTTGATAGCTTTCGGAAGACATGATAAATCACAGGGACTAACACGGAGATTGATTGATTCATATTTTAAGTCCTTTCTTGAACACTTAAGTGGTTAGAGCATCCGCTCGGATGTGGGAGGTAGCGGGATCGAACCCGGCCGAGTCATACCAAAGACTTATAAAGATAGTACTAACAGCTGCCTCCCTTGGCTCTAAGCATTAAGAGGTGAGTATTAGGACTGGTCGGCCTGATGTCAGAATGATGTAACTGAGTGGGAAATGATGCTGCATGTCTGCGGCATGATGCCCCAGTGATAACATCACTATAAACTGCCACAATGCAGACATCGTAGCGATACGAATGATAAATTGTTAATGCTACGTTAAGAATCCAACTCTCTCTCTCTCTCTCTCTCTCTCTCTCTCTCACACACACACACACACACACACACACACACACACACACACACACACACACACACACACACACTTCCTTGAACGAAGGATAGATATAATCTATCATATAAGGTGTTCAAAGAGAGTAAACAAAGAAGTGGAAGACACAAACAAAGGAGTCGATGACATAAACAAAAGAGTGAATAGCACAAAAAAGGAGTAGATGATATAAACAAAATAACTGAAACTTTAGGCAATATCGAACACCTTACCGTTTGTTTTGATTCTGCAGATATTAACGTTACAGTTTAATATGCATTTTGAACGAACGGCGTCTTTGAGATTCACCATCATTGTATAGTATATGCTCGAAAATATATATAGTTTAGTCCGTTATTCAAAGCACACACACACACACACACACACACACACACACACACACACACACATTGTGAGGATTGTTATGGCTGGGGTGAGGTGCTCCCGATGGTTTATTTAAACTATTATAGAAGTCCCACCCAGGCCCTTTTTTTGTTGGAAGTTAAAATTTAGTGAAAGATAGATGTAAAGCTCCGAGCAATGCAGACGGTTAGATGGTTAAATATACAAAAAGGCTGAAACTCAATGAATAGCAATTTAATAACAATTCAATAATCAAATGACTCAAATTTCCAATTACACTCCTTCCGCTCGACCCTTTAATAGCCTATTGCATCACTTGATTAGCAGTGTGAGATTAATTTCCACCTGTCCTTGTATTTCTACTCATCTGGTGTATCCTTTCTCTCTCCTGTTTCTCCTAATTCCTTCTCCTCTTCCTCCTCGACTTTTCTCCAAATTTCTTCTCCTCCTCTTCGACTTTCTCTAGACTCCTTCTCCTCCTCGACTTTCTCTAGACTTCTTCTCCTCCTTCTCCACTTTCTCTACCACGACTACTCTTCTGTCGACTTCGACTGTGTCGGCTACAGCCTCACTTCCGTCTCCAACTCTTGAAGACTCGGGACCCAATGGAACCAGAAGTTCTGTGTCCCCTGAAAAGCTTCCTGTGAAAACACAAGGACGGTACAATCTTTTCCTGAGCCCTCTCATCTCACACTACACACAGCCTATCATCAGATAACGGCTATTAAATTCTTCGGTCACGCATTCGTTCACATCGAGATACCCATACTTTCTTGTATGGTAAAACAAACGTCATAATACAGCACGGTATCAATTACTTCTTATACGTACATCAATAAATTCCGTCACATCAGCACATACTCCTGAACCCGTTTTACTAAACAATATCATAATAATCAGACGCATTCCTTTACCTTACAACTCATACAATGTACGCAAATATTCAAATATCCATGCTCTGATATATTCATACGTCCATAGTCCTAATCTTACATACTTCAACCATTCCAAATTCACAATTCAAGCATGTGTAAATTCTAACATAACGCATTAATAAATGCACTGTTTTCTACGAATTAGCCTAATAGCGAATTACAAAATTAATTATGACCACAAGCTAACAATCTACATAATTCCGCCTCTCATCTAATAATTCTCTATGTAGGCTCAAGCCCATTTCTCAAATACGCATGTAAGTGAAACACTATTTTAAAGGTAATTCTACATACTAAACGATTCTAGTAATTAAGTATATATACTACAAATAATTACAATTATGATGCCGTAATATTCTGCAAAAATCGAGCAAATAACTTACTGACCTTTCGAAGCTTTTTATTTCCTTAGAATCTACCTCTAAGTTTTACCGCCAAATTGATCAGCAATCCTTTCTGGCTAATACTAAATTTTTGCTTAAGAGTTCTGAAAGTTATCATTCGGCCTGCATTGTAATCACACCCTCTATCTCAATTCCGACTGGAAATCGCCGTGTACCGATCCAATCAAACTTAGCGGACAGTGTCC
>JAECUM010093430.1:0-30563 GCA_016617855.1 Megalonaias nervosa | reverse complement strand
AGAGAGAGAGAGAGAGATGTACATACATATTATTTATTTGTTACTTATAGTAGTAGTAGTATTAGCAGTAGTAGTAGTAGTAGAAGCAGCAGTAGTAGTTGTTGATTTCGCGGTAGGAATAGTACTATCAGTTGTAGTAGTATCAACAGATGTAGTAGTAGCAAAATTTGGAATAGTATAAGGAGCAGCAACACTAATAGTAGTAGTAGTAGTAGTAGTAGTTGTTGTTGTAGCAGTAGCAGTGGTAGTAATATTAGCAGTAGGTTCAGCAGCAGTAGTAATTGTATTAGCTGCAGAAGCAGACGTAGTAGAGGCTGGTGCGGCAGTGGTATTAGTAGTTATGGAATGCAATAACCTATGCTTTTCGAAGAAAAGACTGAAAATATGTGTTTATGCCCTTTCCAATGTGTAGTGCCTTGCGTCGATACTAATTTAAGATATAAATCTGAAATTCTTGGACATAATGGAAAAAAAAACGTCTTTAATGTACACGATGTTTAAGAACTGTTATCCGTTCACCGCTGAGCGGAGTTTGGGGATGGGGAATGGGATTCTTATTCATTTAGTACACATATCTCTATACCACTTCGTGAGTTTTGTGGATCGAAGTCCTCAAGACGATCCGTTGATCACATAGGACAGAACGTTATGCAAGATGTCATTTGCGTTCATTAAAATTGTGAGTCATATCATGAACGTTGGGGTGTTCAATCGGTTCAGTTTTGAAAATTATTATTGGGTCATTAGTTTAAAATTGCTATATGCTCGCCCTAGAACTATATCTACATATACTTGGCATGACAATTGCATGATGTTTCGTCTGAATACTAGATTCGTCCTGACGCATGATGCAGGTCGAGGAGGTGTTCACCCTGGCCCGTAAAATAGAAACAATCAAATCATTCAGCTATAATCAAAACACATATTTACTGCATGTTCATATGTAGCTGGTATTTGCCCAAGGGCCTTCTCTGCCATTAGGAACCAAGCGTTTTCTTTGCATGATGGTATGACAATATGTTTATTATTTGTTATGGTTTGTTACATATAAGACAATATATATTTTGGTATATTAGAATAAATAACGCAGTTGTCAAGCGAGAAAAATAATTATCCAGAAATTATTAATGTTAACGTTATAAGCAACGCAGCTCCGTAATTTGTAACATTTTGTTCTCATTGCTTCTTACTGATGAAGAAAATATCTGCATCGAGTGCATTTCACATGGTATAATGTCTCATAGAATTATAAGCTGGCAATGTCTTAATTGATTTTGTTGCGACAAATCTGGACATTAGTATGAATTTATGATAACGATTTATTTATTGTCATATGTTCAAAAAATGTATTAACGCTCTTGAGTTCTTATCACAGGTTCATAATAAATTTTAAAAGTTCATTTTGTTCGTTGGCAGGTGTCTGGGTATAATGCCACGCTACATATCAGTGTCGTGTAGTATCTCCGTGAGGAGCTTGGGAGCTGGTGGGTGGGCAAACTTGAAACACCAGAATGTGGCATGTCTGCTCCGCCAGAGGCCTTTATCAAGCTGAATAGGTTCGGTTGGAACAAAGAAGTCGAACTAGAGAAGCGTATCCGCTTCGGGATCCGTGTGGAATCGGTCGAAGTAAACAAAGAAAGAAACCAGGTGACAGTCAGTGGAAGGAATACCGTTAGTGGGGCCACCGTCAGTTACACAGGAGACGCTGTGATTCTCACCCTTCCCTCGACGACCCTGCGTCAGCTAAAGTTGCCCTTAAACCTGGAACTTCAGAAGGCTTTGGCTGGGACAACATATATGCCATCCACTAAAATCCTATTGCAATTTCGAAAGAGGTTTTGGCAAGACGTCGTTGGACAGGGCGGATTCACGAAAACAAACCTTCCAATCGGCCAGATTCAATATCCTGGATGGGACGGGTCTCCTTACACGACCAAGGATAGAGGAATTCTACTGTCCTACACCTGGGGTCAGGACGCCTTGATCTTAGGAGGCCAGACCACCGATCAAGCGGTTGCAAGTGCTCTCCGAGAACTCTGTGACATCCATCCAGAGGCTGAAAAATATTTTGAACATGGTGTCGTGCAATCCAGGTTTACCGATCCTGCGGCCCAGGGAGCTTATGCATACCTTCATCCATCTGAGTATAGCAACTGCATGCAGGCCTTGAAAGAAGCAAATCATCCTGTGTATCTAGCCGGCGAGGCCATCTCGTATGCAAATGGATTGATACAGGGAGCCATTATGTCAGCCCTCAACACTGCATACAGGTTCTATGAATACAACGAGGACATATAATCCGACCGCAAAACAAAAGACTGAGGAAAATTGAAAGCATTAAAGGACACTCATAATCAGTTTTAGAATGATGTAAGAAATTTTACATATTAATCCCTTGATGGTTTCCGGTAAATAAGTACGAGACCTTCACAAACTAAAGACGCTGAAGGAACACAACAGATTTTATAAATATGTCAAATCAGTCGTCTGTAATGTTTATGTTGGGGTCATCTGCAAACTTTATATCAGTGACAAATCGTTGAGAAGGGAAACATTCTCCCTTACAAATTAACCCGTGCTGAAATTGGTTATGAAAAATCAAGTTTATGAGTGAGTTGTTAACTGTGACTCTCTTCGTTATAGCTTTCGTTTTGAAACTTTCAAGAAGCACCGCTAAAATACACTCTTATCAGTTAAATATAATCACGAATGTGCTTGAAATGAGTCATAATTTACAATAGTGCATATTTCGCTAGAAAATAAAATGTATCTTTCTGAGTGATTGTCGCTTTTGCTGATGGTGCTTTTTGGGTCTCTGACTGAAGCTTCGTTTGGAAGTATCCAAACACCAGATAACTGGATCATACTTGTATTGAACTACTGTATTATTGTACCTGAATATGCAGAAATTTCATCTGTAATGTAAATTTGTTTTTAAATAACAAAAAGTATCAGTGTACTTTATCACTGCCTGTTGGAGTAAGGTAAATGACAGATAAACAAGTATCAAGTTTAAACTGAAAGTGATGGGGTAGGTAAATGATATACTGTCTCCTCTTAACATTTCTATACAACAGTTGTAGCATACACCTTTTATGTGTATGTTCTAAACTACGCACAGATCAACTTACGAGACATAACACAGCAACTGGCCGGTTGGTTTATAACGCTCTTTCATGAGAATTAGGTGTCTAGGCCCAGGTACTATCCCTGGTAGGCACCAATTATAATTTTCCCCAACCCCTCTTTCTATCTCTCTCAATATATATATATATATATATATATATATATATATATATATATATATATATATTAGAAATTGTTTGTTTTCATTTATTGTGTTTTCCCCTACGATTCATCTCATTTTGTCGAAGAGTATTTGAGATAAAACTTTCTGCTATAGAATACATATAGTTGTTTGCAAAGTCACAAAAACCCAAGAGTAAAAGAAGCGTTTCAATACTTAAATACTAAAAAAGAAGGCGTTGTATATTATGTGATATGAAAAAGTAGCACCAAGGTTCCTTTTTAATTGGCAAATTAGAAAGAAAGATATCTCCCAAATGCATGTGTTTGTACCTGGTTGTAAATGCATGTGTTTGTAGCTGGTTGTAAATGCATGTGTTTGTAGCTGGTTGTAAATGCATGTGTTTGTAGCTGGTTGTAAATGCATGTGTTTGTAGCTGGTTGTAAATGCATGTGTTTGTAGCTGGTTGCAAATGCATGTGTTTGTAGCTGGTTGTAAATGCATGTGTTTGTAGCTGGTTGTAAATGCATGTGTTTGTAGCTGGTTGTAAATGCATGTGTTTGTAGCTGGTTGTAAATGCATGTGTTTGTAGCTGGTTGTAAATGCATGTGTTTGTACCTGGTTGTAATGAGCAAGAAGCGATTGATCGTGAAGAGGCTAAATATACATACTTTCCAATAACTCTTCAATAATGTTCTTAAGTTATTTTATTAAAACTCGTACTTTGGTTTGGTTTGGTAGGTGTCAAACAAAATTATTTTCATCTTAATATAACAGAACGATAATTAACCATAATTCTTGTACAATATGTAATAAAAAACATTATTTAAAATATCGACGCCACTTTTGTAATGGTTTGTTGAAAAAAAAATTAAAACAGGTTTTATCTGGATTCGGTGGATGACTAACGGATACAAGAGAGGCAATCAAAACATCACTTTGGTAAAACAAATCACAGATAATCGTTCCTCAAAATATAATTGAAAATATTTCGATTTTTTTTTTAGGTTTGCGTCATTGTTTTTAAATATAACAAATAAGCTCTACATTTCATTTCTGAAGCAAGAAGTAATGGAATTACACAAAAACGCAATCTAAATCTAAATTCCTGACAAATTTTCCAGACCTTGAGGTTTCAGTATCAATAGGTTTCTTGCCTCTCAGTTGCGTTACCTCATTGTTTAGGTTCCGCCACAACATCGACATTCTTCTGCTGCGCCGGAAGGTACCAGTTCTGGTGGGTGCAGAAGTGATATGCTTTGCTTTTCGCCTACAGCAGCCCCCTTTGGTTTGGTGGGTGCTCGCCCTGTGCTTGTGCATGCACCTGCACTTGAGCCAGAATCTTCCGACTACAGTTAGTCTGCAAATCCACTGACAGCTCATCACATTTATGTGTGGCTTCTCGCTTTACACTAATGCAAGCCTGCGTTGTTTTGGCAGAAGCAGCTGCCAGAAATTTTGTAAGTTTTTTGATAATGTAGTTGGATGCACGCTTAGTTCTAAATAGCTGGCATATACTTGAGACTAAGGTTCCAATGGTTAAAAGTGGCTGAGAAGGCATTAGCTACGAGCGAAACTGAGAGCATAATTATATATGACTGGCGGCTCTTTTAGCTCAGTATTTTACCGAAACTCCGAGAAAGCATGTGTCTCACCCCGGCGCTCAGGCTCATGGACATTATTTTCTCTAAGCACGTCTCTGAAGGAACATTTGTACTTTGCAGTAACATAGCGTGATCGAGATCGTCAGTTGACTGTATGTTGTCAAAACTTTGTTGTCGACGGCAAGCGCTGCGGACTAGTAGATGGTTGAGACAAACTGACCATTTCGGATATTCAACGGCATGTCAGTAACGATCAACGCATGCATGGGTCGTCTTTTCAACTTTCATGATAACCTCCTCGCTTGCATTTTGTATGCGTCGTCCCCAAACGTGAACCTTGTGTTCTTCTGAGGTCCTCATATAAAGGATCAGAAAAATGTTTTAATAAAACTCACCAGCATCTAACTCCAGAGTTAAATCATCTTAGAGAAATGTATCATAGTTCTTTAGCTCAAAAACAAGAGAAAGTGATCTTCACGATCTAAAACTTCAAAACCTGCTATGACTATATTTAAGACAGCTGATGATGAGAAAATCAGATCCACCTACATCTCTTAGAAATAAAATACTCCTCAATGATTAACAAATCAAATAAAACTTCGATCTCTCCGTAATAAGATATGTGAGAGTAAAATTCTTATCTATAATAAGGATCAATTTATCAAAACAAAGAAATACGTTTATCTTCTTGGCATATTCTCCTGAAATCAGAATCACAAAGAAATTTCATTTGACAGCACAACGTCCATTTTTTCATTGTCTCATGCTTTGAATTTCCTGACTGGTATGGGTTCTTCCTCTTCTGTTTATTGTACCTGCCATGTCTTCTTTAATTTCTTGCATGGAATGGGTTCTTCTCTTTCTGTTTCTGTTTCCAAAGAATCCTCATCCTCATTCTTCTTGTTCTCTGTTTACACGAGGCACTATGAAGATCAATGTCCTTGTTCTTTATATTGATATCAGCAATTTCTTTTGTTGTTATCTCCTTTCCAATGTATAAAAGATTCCTTTTCTTTTTGACGTTATATCTAATAGAGTTATCCGTAGTCTTATTGGAAGTGCAATTTCGCATGGCTCGCTGTATATGCATGACGTGAAATGTGATTTGTTGTGAATATTCCTTCTTCACCGACTGCAAGCTGAATAGATATATTCTCTTAGGGTGAGACGCTCTATGTATCGGAAGAGAGTCAACACTAGTTAAATCAAAGTTTGAATCAAGATGACTAATCCAGCGAAGAACCACAAGAAACAAGAGATGAGGAGGAGGATTTATACACCAAGTAAAGTGTTATTATTAGTGCATGCCAGTAATTTTGAAGACGACACGAGTGAGCCTGAACCAAATTCGTCTTCCTCCACTACAAAGCAACTTCCACATGATACGCGTTTCACCTCCCAGAGGTAACGGAGGATGCAAACTTTTATCGGTGGATGATCTTCGCATAGTTTCATTCAGATTGACAACCATCAAGATCAAGTGTGCTTAGCCTATGCCATCGTAGTGATTCGAACTTATGCTGATAATAATGACACAGCGGGCTGGAAATACATTAAAAGATAGAATAGTTCCCAGAAAAGAAAAGAAGCAGAAACTCTTTCTAAAGACAGCAGTCATTTCCAAATTCAACAAAAGAATATAAAAGAGCAGGGATCGGACATCAATGGAGGAATTCAAACAAAGTCACTTCTTAAAGTCGACTTTTTTCCACTTTACGTCAAATCAAACAAACAGGCATCGATCATCAATGGCAAACAGATTTAGCAGATGCCTCTCATTTGGCGACAAACAATCATGCCTACAAATATTTCTTTTGGGTCAATGCTATGAAAGGAAATTGATAAAATGAACTTTTTACTTGTTTGAGTTACAATAAATGTCCAAGAAAGATGAAGACGTGTACGATATTGATATTCTTGATCGAGAAACACGCAAAAGTGGGAAAACGTCGACTTCAAGAGGTGAAAGTTAGTTAGGATAATCACCAAATATATGTTTTTGGATTGATGCTTCACATTTGACCATATAAAGAGGTAGAAGTTACTTCTATGCCTTTAAACACATCAGCTGACTCTCCTTCTCAGAGCTCCCCTCATCAAGAACTGCAGAAAAAACGGCATTGGGTGGATTGTAGAGAACGTGTCCCTAAAAATCGAATCGTCTTTTCTGGCCAAATATTTGCGGTGTATTTTGTATTCGACACATTAGTTGGAACTATGACTTTTGAAACAACGAGACAATTTTAACAGTTTTACTGGTTACCTTCCTAGCCCGACGTTGAAATATACTACCGACATTAAAAACAACAATGACAGGCTTGCCGCCAACGTCAGTCACCACTCTTTAAATCACAGTAGCAACCGTCTTTTAAAACATTTGGAAAATCATTCTCCTTTGTTAGCAAGTGACTCATCGGAACCATGTAACTATGAATAATCAATTTCAGTTAACATTATCTAGTGACAGTTATATGGATGTGATTCCCGACATCACCTTATGGTGTTTCACGACCAAATTACCCCAATCATTACAATTGCATCAGGTAGCTCATTGGAATCAAGCTGTCATAAATCATTCATTCCACTCAAGCCATCAATACACTTTTATCGTCGATATCTTGAATGAGCAAGTTCGAAAAATGTTGTACAAAAACGATCCTGACTATTACGACTATAAATAGCATCACCACCTAATTCTAAATTGAACACCTGTATCATACGAATTCATAGAGGATATTATTACCATTTATTCCGGGTTAATTTCTGTTATGGATGGATACACCGTTCGTGCAAAAGACGTTTAGAACAATGATCGATTCTACAAGTATTTTCGCTTCCCTGTCGAATTGAACTATAGACTAAATTTGATGTAAGTGGATGTCGTCGAGTACGACACGACTGCTCAGTTTCTGAGAGTCGTTCCTTTCAAAATGGATTCTGCTGTAGCTGCTTACGATGAAGGAGGAAACACGTATTACATTCACCAAGAATTTGTACATTCTCATTATCTTCATGTCAGTCAATCGTATATTGGCAGTGTCAGTTTAAGTATGAAAGGAGATTTTGGACAAAAAATAACATATTCTCGCAAGGAAAATTCACGGCGACGTACATCTTTGAAAACGACTCTCCAGGTACAGAGTTTAGGAGATATATTGAAATCAGCTTTTCGCACGGTAGCGCCCATCATATAACCGATGGTAACTCAGTGAGTACAAGCTTTAAAAAATGCAGCTGTCAAGCATAGAAAAGAAATTCTCTACAAAGTCATCTTCGGCAACCTAAATCCTAAAGAGATCTTCATGAAAGCGGGAAAAATGTGTTGCTTCAAACTGGAAACATCTCCTCGGTTACAGCACATAATCCAATACTTAGCGGTGCAAAATGGGTATAAAATGATATAATTCAGCGGTAATGCTGAAAACGCTGGAAGAAAAAAGCGCCGGCAGCTCATCATGAAATTATCTAATCAATCGTGTCACAGTAATTAAATTATGCTTGCAGAGCCATCTGTTGGCCAGCTGAAGCCCTCGTGGTACTTGTCATGGTCACGTTATTTGCCGTTCTGCGTAGTTACGTCGTCAAGCGAAGCAATTGCGAGCTGTCATACCCACGGCGCTTTGAGGAGAAACTAGATACCTCAAAGCCCCATCGCGATTCTGCAAAGGACTGAAGCCGTTTTATTAGAATCATGGTCTTCCGCTTCTTTTGTCGCTTGTATATAGTGCATGGTACCAGTTTTCGCTGTTGCTACTGGCGTTCCACCAGCGATAGGGTCAAAGTCAGCCTCTTCACGCATTGGGGGGGGGGGAAGCAAACAAATATAGACGAGAAATATGATTCTCAATAGGATAGAGTACTTTGAAACAGATCGCATAATAAGTGCCTCACTTTGACAGGGAATATAAAGCCATGGTTGAAGAGTATCTACACCATCATCGGGTTGACACGCCCTGATTCACATTAAAATTTAACGATAATGAAAAGCAGATACATATTCAGTACTTGGGCCACCCAGAGCAGCCAGAGTCAGTCTGTTGTCAGCTAGGGGTAATTGCACTTTCTCTGTAGCAGAAGCAAATAACAATATCATTGAGCGCAAGCCCTGGGGGTAGAGGGAGGGGTGATATTGCTTTTACAATGAAAATATGATGTTTGGCAAAGAGTCTTTGGAAAAACGTTGTCTGCAATAACCTTTCCTTGAGGGTTTATAACGCCCTCTCTTACTCAGCTTACCAGACAAACAAATCAGTTTGATCTCTGAAAAAGATTCGTTTGCTGCATTACCAAATCTATCGTGCTCTTCAAAACAATTCAATCTCAGAGAATGAGTTCAAGATAATCCTCGACGAATACGAAAAGTACGCGGAAAAGTAGATACTGAGCAGACTTAATCAATTGTCTCGCGGGAAATTCTGAATAAGCTACGCGGTGCCCGATGAAACAACGGAAATAACAAATGCTACTGAATGTCTGGAATGACAATGTTCTTGCTATATTGGCATTAATGTGACGAGAAACGGCTTAAGGTATATCCCAAGCTTGCCCAACCAATATGATGCATTATCTCACTCTTAACTAGCTGTTTCGCGGAGCAGAAAAGGCCCGCTTTTATTTTAGGTAGAAACCACTGTGTCACCAGATCGTCTTGGGTACACATGCATGCTGTAAAGTACCCAGCCTTTATGGTATTGAAGACATTGCCAATTGGTCACTAAAAGTCTGGTCAAAACATCACCAATGAACGGAGCCGCTTATCTTGTTTGCTAAAAACACTGATGCCCTAATACTCTTGGTAAGAACTATGTTAGTATTAGTAGCAGTATCTGCGTTTTTTTGTTATTGACATATATCCAGATCCAATGTTGACATTGTAACTATCAATACAGTTAGCGGAACATACGCGATAAAAACTAATTAGCACGTACACATTTCGCGTCGCTGATATTAAATATAGGATAATTATATGTCATAACTAGTGGCAGTGTCTTGTAACACCTTGCATTAACCCTAAGCCAAAAATGAGCTTGACCCCCCCCCCTCAGGATTCAATATCCCTAAGTAAACTAACATTTATGTATAAATCACATGTGGTTTTAATCACACAATCATGAACATGATTTAATTCATCTTTTCATAGTGCGTGAAAATAATGTGGAGTCGGCCGCTATAAATGAACATTCTAAGTCTTGCCTGTCTTGTTCTTTAGTTTCATTTTTCTTTCTATTTCAAAATCACATATAATAAAA
The DNA here is from genome assembly GCA_016617855.1 of Megalonaias nervosa. Lineage (NCBI taxonomy): Eukaryota > Metazoa > Mollusca > Bivalvia > Unionida > Unionidae > Megalonaias > Megalonaias nervosa. Next base: position 20,463 of record JAECUM010093430.1, on the reverse strand, counting down.
CTTCATGATACATATGGTACACTCTCAAAAGCCCATATCTAAAACTGTCTAAACCCCAGTCATATTAAATCTCAAATTCATCTACATTTGGTAGTTCCCCTTTATTAATAGTACAATTGCTTCAAAGCATTACATGTAAAAGTTGTTTTTTTAGCGTTTACCTGAGCATCTGATGCAAAATAAATATACATTTTGTGTGCATCAACGCCTTATTTTATGTTTAACAGTATCGTTTGCTGAACGTCAAATATTTACGGTCTGTTGCGTGTAATCTGTTATCATGTACACTTTTTAAGTCCAGTCATAATTACATAATTCTTTTGTTGCTTCTGTTCATTGTTGATTAATTCTATATCCCTGTGAGCAAAACGTCTCCTGTAATCATTCCACTCTAATTATTTTATTTCTATTGCTGAAATGAAACACTGTTAGGATCAGATGCTCTGTCGCTATTACACAGTATCCAGGCTCCTTTAAAACTAATACTTGAGGAATCAAGTATGACAATTGTTAGTGTTGTATTAATAGCTACATTAATAATTCTCTGTCTTGTTACATAGACATGAAAGAAAGCGATTTAATTTATGCATTTGTCATTCACAGAATTAACCACTTTGTACAAGGAAATTGTACAGCACCGTAGAAAAAATATTCTCCATTTCATAACCTTGTTAGCTACTTACATCACTTCAGATTCCTTTTATGGTGTAATTTGAAACATAAACTCTTGAGAAAGAAAAAAGGGATGCAACGTACAGTAATCTATCAGTATCAACAAATTATGTGGTAGTATAAATTTAATTCCATTTACAATAAACTTAATACATTCCCTACCAGTTATCTACTCATTAGACGCTCAATAACGTATCGTTCGAAATATTTAGTTTCTGATACTGTTCTCAGTTTTATTTGTTCTCTGGTAACAACAATCTTTAAACGCCGTGAAAATGCTGTAATCATCTGACTTTAAAATATCATCACTACCGAAAAAACTGTGATGGGTTAAATAAGAATTCTTCCTAGATGTGTACAGCTGCATTACGAGAATCCCCGTTAACCTATTTACCAAAAGAAATAATAACAAACACCAGTACAATGAATACATTGGTTGCTATCGAGCATTTGTTCAGGTTTAAAACTACTCAGTATATGCATACTATCAAAATGCTTTGTATTCAGATGCTTAGCATCGTGTGGTGTTTTGTTTAATCTGTTGAATTATGTACATTTTAGTAATACCTACACCCTACATAATACAGTCATTTGTTCAGTTCCCGTTCAATTCATTAGTGTTCTTTTGCAAACTTTCTATTAATTCTCGTGTCTTACTCTTGAATCAATTGCATCATTTAGATCAAATGATTGAAACATACGATTACTGCATGAGAATGTTAAAGTATTAATAATTTTCCCGCTAATCATATTTTATTTGCTGCTCTAGTCATATTTGGTGTTTAAGTTATTTAAATTTATCCAATTCTTTATTCAGATTATAGGATAAAACACACGTTTATTGTTTTCTTTAATCCAATATAAAATTCGACAACATTAAAAACATTAAAAATTACATTAAGTTTATGAATATCTATATATATATATATATATATATATATATATATATATATATATATATATATATATATATATATATATATATTAAATTAAATTAATGTATGTGATTTGGCATGGAATTAAATGCATGGCATGTGTATGGATCTGGTACACTAGAGTGTCATGTGGGGCAAGATTGATTCTCTATGAGGTTCCGTTTCTTAATGTGTCAGGCGAACTGGTCAAGAAGAAGAGAATTGGGTTTATATATCAGAATGTACAAGGGTTGAAAGACTATAGAAACAGCGTTGGTACTTACTGAAATATTACCTTTGCAGAGACTCGTTTATTAATGGAGAATAATCCAGGTCTCGAGGGGGGTGTATTAATAATAGCGGTTAGATAAACATAAATTCCGATTGGATCAGTTACGGTTTTGGGTGTCTATCCAGGCGAAGTTTCGTGTTTTATACACGTCTTATCCAGCAGAACTGGCCAGTCCAAGTTATAGGAGAGACACGTAACATAAGGTGAAAGGAGACGGCTCTGCAAAGGTGTAAAGATACGACTATATAAAAGGGGAAAAATGAGCAAGGTACAGTGTCTTAATTTCAGGCCTTATTTTCTTTGAAATGAGTCTTAAGAAATTTTTTTCAATTCATTTGTTTCTATGTCATATGAATCATGTATGCTACCACTTACGACTCTATGATCATAATCTAAGTAATAGAAAGAAGCAATCCCAGCATGTTTTGTAAACCGTAGCTAATAATTTTGTTATCAAAGTTATAAATGACAATTTGAGAGGAACTTACAGTACTATGAAGTGAATGCAAAATCATCCTGATAAAGTTCTATTTAAGTCCAGAAGAATGAAAAGTTCGAAACTGGAAATGTACTGGCCCGCCCAGAATCGTGACGTTGTCAAGATGGCGTTGTCTAGAACTCCTTTGAATAATAACAATAGTTCAAGAATAATGTTATAGTCCAAATAATGTGCATTTTCTATTTACACTGAAAAGTCTAAACAAATGTTTTCCCTCACGAATAATATCTAAGTACAAATAAAACACGTTAGCAGACTTACATCATTAACACAAGAAATTAGAATGACTCCAAAAGAGGAATGACTTTGATTGCTCAGTTCTTTCCTTATATACACATTCAATTCTGACTATATTTCACAAAATACCCCACGTGACGGATCTCACTACTCAATTTATCTCGAACTTGCCTATTCATGTGACCTAGCCCAACCAATAGGAATCTACTGAATTTTTCTAGGGCCGTCCAAACCCCATCAGCATATGAGAAATAAACAAAGAGTCATCATTAAATCTTATTATTAAGATTATTATTAATAATTGTCAACACATACATAAGAATCTTTATATAGATCGTATGTAGTTTTAAGCTCTTAACAGAACCTGTCACGAAGGCAAAATCTAACAAAAGATAATATGTACAATTTACAACCATTAATAAAGTTTCACAAATTAGACAAAATTTATGCTCAAGAAATTACATAAAATGTAGATGTTCATAATAGAGGAATTTTTTAAAATAGATTTTGTAGGATGTTCCTATCAATGAATTAAGACAAGAAATGAATTTGTTTAATTCATTTATATAACAAAGAATTTTCTCAACCTCTGAATCGTTTGTATTAGCCCTGGAGCAACCACGAGGACTATACGGCTCTTTGGTGTTTGCTATGGAATCCTGTTAGTGTCAACTATTAATCACTACCTTGACTAATGTCGCACATGTGTACACATACGGCAAACTATGGAATCCTGTTTGGGCCAATCGCTCCATCACTCCATAGTGTAGTATTTGACCGGGCGATGGAGCGATGAAACGAAACGATGCAGCGATGGTGCGATGAGATGGAGCAATAAAGCGATGGTAATTTTATCGCTCCATGCATCGCTTCATCGTGTCATCTCATCTATGATCATGTTTAGCTTTAATCTATTATAATTTTCCAGAGACTCACTTGTTTCCTAGCGTCACTCGTTAAGGCTGATTCTAGCGATTTCTGTTTTACTCTGATCCGCAATTGTTAATTTATTGCTTGCTTGTTCTCTTCATTTTATTATATCTTTCAAATTAATTATCCTAAAAATCTTAAAAATTTGATCGTCAACACGTTTTATACACAAGGTTGTATTAGCAGCATCACATGATTCTAACGGATGTACTGAGTTTATAAAACGGCAGGTTTTCCAGTTTAGGTCAATGTTTTGTTAGAGATTTACTGTTTCATCGTTTTAATCTTTGTCTATGAATTTTGAAGCCTAAATCATCTAGAACGTCTTAAAGATATTCTACCATATATTTCACCCAAATAGCAAATCAATTTGCTTTATATATTCTAAATATATGTGTGATTGTTTATCATTTATACCACCTCTATGTAATCGTTTATATGAGCTATGAAGATCATGGCATAAAATCACAACGATAACTATTTTAATATGCAAGGAGTCAAATAGAGTAATAATTTTTTTTTAAAAAGTTTGTTGGCTTCAAAAATCCAAAACCTGTATCTGATTCTGTATTTATAGATCTTATATATTATTATTATTATTATTATTATTATTATTATTATTATTATTATTTACAGTTTCAGTTTGATATATACTTTGTATTACTCTCAGTTATTAACACAATGGTATTATGTTCTGACATTCGTTATCTATCAGCTTACAGTGAGATTGTGTTTGAAAATTTTATTGTATACGTTATTGCCTCTTAAAGCTTTTACAAGAAACCCTAGAAAAGTTTCACCAACCTTGCAAAAGCTAAAGGAATACTAAGCATTACGTCACAGACCCCGAAACATCTACATTAGCAATTGCAGTACCCATTCCTATTCCAACTTCTGCAGTGTTTATTTCTCAAAGGAACATGGTGTTTTATATTTTGTTCTTACACATCTATCATGTTTTTATCTCTTCAGCTAAAGAGCTCTAAATTTCTTTAATTTGTACCAGCCTAAATTTAATTCCATTGTCGGTAGGTAATTTATATACGGTTTTATTTTTCAATTATCTTATCCTGTAGCAATACTTGTATTACTTGTGTTTTAGATAGTCAATCATAAAGCAAAACTCCAAGAAATTAAAATGGCCGATTTGTACACTTCTTCCATACCCATATTAGTTTAGGAATGTATTTTAAAATTATTTAACTTCTTCGATTGTATACCGTAGCTTACTGAAAGAGTTAAGTTTAATGTTGCATGGTAAATGGTTATTTGTGATATTGTTTACTTCTCGTGATAAAAATAATTATTATAGATTGCATTAAATATACTCATGACTCCAATATTGACCGCATCGTTAATCAACACCATTTCTGGAACTGGGTTTGCATTATTTGACTCTCTTCTGGAGGATATGATAATGGTCTCCACTGTAACTTGTTCTTTTTAGGCGCTTCATTTTAAAAATATAACACCTACTTAAATAGCAATCACTACGCCAGCTCTCAGGTGATAAATGTTGTACAACACAATGTATTTCAGTCATCTCAGTAACCATGCTATTTCATTTTCAAAATTGTCTGCTTTGGCTTTTTAAATTCTTGAGAACGATTTTTTAAGTCATTTCCGAATTTCAGCTTTACTCGTATCTATTATATCTTGTGAAGTTACGTTCTCTGATGTTTTAAGAAAACTTTAAAAACAAATTCAGATTTTTCTCTCTACCTTTAATGTATTTTGCAACGGAATTATAGTATTCCGAAAGAGTTATTTAAGTTATTTTCAAGCTACCTTTAACTTATTTTCAAACTACCTTAAAGTTGTTTGCAAGCTACCTTTAAGTTATTTTCAATGTACTTTTATTTGGAAGCTATCTTTAAGCTATTTTCAATGTACTTTTAAGTTATTTGCAAGCTACCTTTAAGTTATTTTCAATGTACTTTAAAGTTATTTGCAAGCTACCTTTAAGCTATTTTCAAGCTACCTTTAAGTTATTTTCAAGCCACCTTTAAGTTATTTGAAAGGTACCTTTAAGTTTTTTATAACGATATCTATCTTCAATAATGTTTATAACATTTGACTTTCGTCATCGTTTTCTAGAACCTGCTCATTTTGAATGATTTCCTTATTAAAATTAATGTGCTTAAACGTTATCAAGCTAGCCCGTATTGCAGAAATCTGCAACACAAGCCTGCAAGACAAGACCCCACTAAAGTATCTAATCCTATTTGTTGTTTATTCGCCTTCTTTTAACTATTTATGTAATTCGCTTAAAGAATCCATATAAATATCAGTGTTTTTCAAGTTTCTAACCTTAATGTTTGTATTTGAGAACAATATGTTACCCTTGGTTAGTAATTTTGTTTAAGCTTACGCACATAGAGTTTTTGTGGTTGTGTATTAAACATTGAAAGAGATAAAAAGCGTACACTTCAGCGGTTTATTTCAAATATGAAGTACCAGAGTTGCCATAATAAAATAACATTTTTCTTGAAGTACGAGCAAGTAATAATTTCAAACGTTATATGCCCTATTTCTTGTAATAGTCTATGAATGCGAGGTAATGTTCCACCGTAGTTGGACCGACGAACAACAGAACTACTTCTCCATTTTGGGACTTTGCAGAACACACCTCAGACTCTGCAAAATATGGAAGTGGAAATACTTTATCTTTAATTTGTAGGTAATGTGAGAGGAATATTAATTTTAACTTTATGGTTATGCCCACTCTACATCAAATATAATTCCTCCGATATATGGGTAAAATGTTGCGGTGTTTATCAGAGAGGCACACAAAAACTAACCATTGCGTTTCTAAGCTTGTAATAATATTCAGTCGATGATAAAATGACTAGTCTTGATTAAATTCATTTTACTATGCAAACTTCATAACACTTTACATGCGTTTCTTGCCAATAGCTTGCAATATCGACTGACGTCGATTTTCTGAATGTTCAACGGGAACAGACGTATATTTAACGACAGTCATGTGATTTGCCTAGATATACATTGGAGGCATTACGAATAATATGAAACAACATAATTTTCTGAAAATATGGAGACAACTAAACAACTGCCTTCCTGAAACACGTTACTTACAAAATGGGAATAAGAATAAAAGAGCGGCCCAGTAAACAAAGAGAAAGGGAGAAAGAACTAGAAATAATTACCGCCTAAATTCATGATGTGTCGCATCCCGGTTGTGTAGTCATATATGTTGACAATATCTGTTTGCCTGGCATTACTGAGACAGACAGAGAAGGATGAACTGTGTCCAGCAGTAGTAGTGAAGTGCACCTTTATTTCCCCTTGAGGGTACTCCCAGTAAATGCTCCCATTCTGACAAGAGGGATCCGCGTGACCCTCAGCCGGTGTACCAGATTTCCTATAGTACAAAATTTAGTCGGTTGATGGTCATTATGACTGTAAAGCGCAATAGATCGGTATTGAGAGTAGGGATTGCATACAGTATTACACGTTAATCTAAAATTCATGTATAGTAAGCAGACAAATATTATTCTCATAATCATCAACTAGATGAATCGGATGGAACGTTTGTAATCTTAGCTGCTATATGATGCAAGAAATACGACTAAGGAAAACAGATGCATTTTCTAACTGCATTGACCAGACGCAAAAATCTTGCTCAGTATATGAAGTCCAAAAGAAAAAAGCTCCTCTTGTTTCTGGAATACACGAATTGTCTTTAAATGTCCAATAATTAATCATCACAGATACGTTTTAAACGGAAATCAGTGTCCGATAGTCTGAGATTTGTATATACGATAAAACAAAAACAGAACTAACGCAGAATATATGCACAGAAATAAAAACAAATTCTCCTAAACACCGATTCTTTTTTATAAAAAAAAAAAAAAAAAAAAAAAAAAAAAAAAAAAAAAAAAAAAAACACAAAAATATGTGAATTTACCTGATTAGAAAAAATACAATTCAGGGCATGTTTCTTTATCAAGTTCCAAGAAAGGCTTTTGTGCTGAAGGAAAATGCCGTTTCCTCTAATTTCTAAAATAATGAATTTGAAAGTCGATAATACACATTTTAAATGGTGTAAGTAACAAAATATACATTAATAGTTGCGTGTCCAACAGTCCAAACTTTATACTGTACCAGTGACTAAGTTGTGAAAAATGATATTTTTTTTTCTAGGCTGTCAAAGTTAACGCTTATTAACAATTGTCGAATTAATATGTTCAATATACCTCCATGAAAGCCACCATAAACAATCCTTGCTAAGTATGTAACTATCGTGTGCAACTAAATATTGCTGACCATTTCTACGAAAGACTTAAACATGATAGAATGTGAATGTTACGCAGTGGTGATAATATTTTGCATTATTTACCCCCAAACAATAAGGTGACAATGATCCGGATCAGGGCTCGAAGCCTTTCTTATTACAGAACCGCAATGTACCACAACGAGGACAACAGACAGCAGGAATACTAGCAGCATAGCCATCTTGTTATGAAATCCTTCTTTCATGGACTAGAAGTTCTTGACAGCGAGAGTACATTTGTTATCGTGAGGAACCTTGGCTGACACTATACATACATAGATAAGCAAGGTGGTAAAATTCACAGAACAAAATACGCCCAACCTTTTATCATAAGACCAGTTTTATAAAGCGATGCGTATACAGTCTTTATTACAGTAACGGACCGTTTTGAAATATAAAAGATGATATTATTTCGCTGCAAGGAAAGTTACTACATGACACTAAAAGCTACGCCACCTACCAACACGCGGTGTAGCAATCGTGCGTGCAGTCTATGTAAATGGTACATTAGTAATCATTTCAAATTAAAATGATGTAATACAAAATCATATATCACTTTCAAATAGTCAAAAACATTTCAATTTATGACACAATTTATGGAATTGACTGTCGAAATAAGATAAGAAGATCAAGTCTTAACATGGAACCAGTTTAGTGTCTCGATACCTGTACACAGTGCATATTCAACGCAGACTTTGATATACATACATGATGGGAAACTTTTTATATTACATCCTGATTGTGAGTTCCGTCTGGCCAATATTGAACGCATTGCTTTTCGATGATCCATGTGAGATTTCGTCAGTCAGGTACGTAGAAAACTTAGCTAGTTAATCGTTTACTCAGACAACAGATGCTGTAGTAAAAAAAATGTCTGAATCCAAGATGCCAAAATTAAAAATCCTACTTAATTTTTGGGGGGTTTTTAAACAATTATTTTAAGTATATAAAGCAAATAAATAAACGGATGTTTAATTTGTGATGTATCTGCTTCTATTGATATTTCAGTTAAATCGAATTAAAATATTTGTATTACAAGTCAAAGTTATAATTTTGTGCCAATGACATTTTGTCATTACGAATGCATTGCTGGTCAGGAAATGTCGTCACTACGAAGTCATGCGTGTCTTATTACTAGAACGTGAATTGAACCCGAAGACATTCAATTTGTAGGAAATAGTTTCAAGTTTAAAATGACAGAGTTAAAGATTTAGCATGTATCTGTCGTCAAGAGAATAGATAAGCTGGTGCTATTCGTATTGGGTTCCAATGCTGTAATGTCTGTGACAGTTTGATTTCAACTGAATTTGGTTTACACCCTCATATCATGGCTGACTTGTTGAAATTCAGTAAATGGATTACATTTGTTCAGATACATGTGGTCCCCTGTACAAATTAGGCACATTTATGTCTGATGTCATATTAGATGGAACTGATGTACCTAAATATCAGATTTGGAAGTAATGCGGTTTATTCTGTTGGAATAATTCTACTTCCACGGTGCAGCATACTCAGTAATGTTTTTAAATGTTAGTTCACTTTATAAGACACATCTAGAGGGAACCTTTTTGCATAGCAAGCTAAATCCAAAACAAGTAGACAGTCTGTATAACCTACAGCATGTAGACAAACATAACGTGAAGAGGTTAAATCGGAAAAGAATGGAAGAAAAGTGGCTGACTAATTTACATCTCACATATTTCCATATTACGCTAGTATATTAGTACAATCTCGAAAGAAACTGGATGAACTTTATCAATGGATTAGAATGACCCCGGATTAGCTTCACAGATGCAAGTATCCACGTACAGTATGAAATATGTCATGCCTCGTATTCGCATTCTAGTTTATTTCAGTTAGAATGACAGGAATCATGCAAAAGCATATGATTTATTTTACTCTTTTCCTATTTATTCAAAGATTCTTCATATCATGAACGTTTTCAGGTGTAGTTATTAAATATACATCTTAGTATCCTGGCAAATATATTTTACCAGTAGATTATCATATACCAGTTAAAAATGATGTATCCCTTACGACGTATGTGTGCTGAAACATGCAATATAAGCCAACCTTTTCGACACGCCTTGACTGGAACGTATGCTATTATAGAATTGTTTCTTGCTCTAGAATGTAGATATCAACTGTTACAAGTTTGCGGAATTTGGCAAATTCCTAGCAACAGAACAATACTAACAGGACGACGACTTGAGTTAAGGCATTTTTTTTCAGGCTAAGTCTGCGAATTTCTCAAACTGAAAAAGAACAGAGCAGATATCCATCATGGTGTCCCACCCCCCAGTAAAGATCAAAAAGTCACACACATACACACAAACAATTGTAACAAGGTATTGATTGGGAAACACTTCGAACAGAACAAAGGAAGAATCATATTCAGTTGTTTGTGGAGAGATCTGGCTGAACGTCAAATGTTGTTTTAGGCCAAATACTTGGGATCCAGCTAAATATCTTTAGCTCACAGACGATAAAGGAAAACTCATCAAAGACGTTGATGTCATACGGGAAGATTTAGTGAATTACAAAGAAACCATATAATGTTTTTCCGCCTGACGAGTTTGGCAATGTCATCTTGTCATCTTGGCTGCTTATTTGACACACAGTGACAGCTTGAAATTGCTTTCCGTCTTGAAACCTTTAGGAGACCGCGTCCTTGACTTTGACAGCAATAGCTGCGTGTACATAGTTCGTCGTGGATGTTATCATTCTCACATCGAAGAGGAACAGGTGGTAAATTGGAACGATGTACATTCGAAAGAGACTGTTCTGAGTTTTGCCAGTGGCTATCAGCACGGAGAGAAGAAATGGAAACAAACCAAATGTACGGTGAAAAGAGGCTGATACTCGGCTATCGTTCGAATCAAATTGAAATAAGCCATAATTTTAGATCCAGATCAAGGCTTCCTCGTCAAAATGTGTGTCCCATTTGCCGCACACACAGGATTGTACGTTTATATGATCACTAAATCGTCAGTTCGTCAATCAACCGTAGGAAAAGTGTATCAGATCTCTGAGAAGCACAATTGTTCAAAACAGACAAGGAAATAGCTCTAAGGAAGATATATCGTTTTGAACAGATACGTTCACCAAGAAAAATGAATTCGATATAGAAATATGGTAATGGACCCACGTACTCAAAGGTGAATGAAGACGAATGTAACGCTGTGCCCTGTAACCAACAACAAGACTGACGCAGTAGGTTCTTAATTCCCATTAGAAAGGGATGACTTTTAAGGTAATAAAAAATATGATCGCCATCTACACACTCACAAGTCATTCTTGACACCAGTAAAAGAGGAATATTTGTTTCCAGTGGATTTGTTTGGTTATTGTGCTTTTGACAGTGGATTCTACATGTTCAAAATGAGATGACCCAAATATCTGGAATGACCCACTTATACAATTTTTGCTAGGCCAGGAGTACTCTACTTAGATCAAGGATTCCAAGTACAGTGTTTTAGTTTTGGTGTGAACTCAACAAATGGGAGTAAAAGATAAAGATTGTCATGAACACTTTAGACTGTGTCCGTGCTTTTGTTACATTCCCTTGGTAGGTCTATTCTACCTTTGAAGCTGCGTATAGGTAGTTATGATGAAGACGACACAGGCAGTAAGTATGTTTTTGTGCCAACACGTAATGAAATTCATCTGCGAATACGTACAACGCGTGGTGTTAGCACGTCTGCTGCATGCAGTGTTGCACTGAATACGATTGGAGGAAGTCACCAAAAGGATTAGAAACTCAGAGGATTGCCAGATATTTTTAAAATGTACGATTCTACAACGCGACACTGTTCCTTTGAATTGAGGACGATATCTCGTCTCTGTGTATCTGTTTGTGACTTATTTTCATGGATTTCTTCAATCACGATTGCAAAGTTTCCATTAATTTGCACCGGAGATGTAAAAGCATGTAAGTACCTCATGCGATCAGCATAATCTTTGACAGTTGCTCTTTTCCACCCAATATATTGAACACCTGTAGATTGGAATGGATAAAGACAACGTAGTGAAAAGCGACGACGAAAATAAGATAATATAGTCATAATCTTTCATACTGGAAACAGCATTTGTCGAACTTAAGAAACATGCTGAAAACTTGAAAATATCTGTTGACCCGCACAGTCTTTGGTGCTGTGTTATATTTCTCTGAAAGGCTGATATAACATATTTGTCTAAATCATTACGACGATTCTGTTCTCTTTGATAAATGAATCTATATGTACGTTTTTGATGTAGGTATTTATGGACATGCACTGTTGTATGGGTTCCTGACTTGCGGGTGTTTAATCATATGGTTAGATGAATATAGCTCGATGAAATACAATTGTTGACAAGCATGTATTTTACATATTACAGGGAGTTTGATAAGGAAACAACCGATATTGTCGTCAATCAAAGCTGTACAAATGGTATTGTTAGGTGGGATTACCCCCGAGGATCTATTTCAGATCCGTTTCGTATCTGCTAATTCTGCCGTGTTTTCTGTCTGCTTTTTCGAGTGGTTGACTATGAGTTTCTTAAGTTTCTTTGATGAGTCAGCCGGGGTTGAACAAAACATGACGCCTGCACGAGGTAAGTACATTTAAATCATCGTATATGCTGTCCTGCTATAAATAAAAAGATATCATAAATTAGTTCTGCTAATGGATATCTCATTTGCAGAATACATTCAAAGAAATGACAACTATGAAGTTTAGCAGCATTGTTTTCCTGTTTTACTTTTAATTGATTTATTGCATATAACAACATTTTATATCTGATTTACCCCTCTCAGTCTTTTGGTTTTGTTCAGATTGTTAATGATGTGATAGTAAAAACTAAAATAAAAAAGTACATACTTAAAATCGTGTAAGAATTGTAGCTTCAGTTAGAAACGTTGGAGACGAACCCAAACCTTTATCGGCGCTAAGATATTTTCCATCAAAATAAAGTATATGCCAACAAGTTAGTCCCCCGCCATAATGTATGTAAAAATAATTGCATATGAACTTATTGTCCTTTCATAATGTGCAGTCAAAACCTTAAGACGAAGAAACAAAACTAGGGCTCTATAATTAATAAAACTGCAAGACGATCTCAATGTGTAACGTCTGTCCAGTATCTTGCATTTTATGTCTATTTTCTCACTATTCTAGGCGAAATGTAGATACTTGATCAAACCACCACCCGTGAAAAAGACTTTCCATGGGAATAGTAAATATTAAAGGAATTTACAAGACGGAGTTTATCAGTTCCTATGAATGTGCTAATGATTCTTTCAAGCGAAGATAGTAGTTTTCCTGTTTTGAGAAGTACAAATACACTCAGATCATCCATAGCTGTTTAATCTTTTGCAGAAAATGGCAATTCCGTCATCTGTACTAAATCACATGATGGACAAGTAATGGTCCGTATTCAAGCTCAAGAAATTCTCGTCTATGTGGCCGGTGCTCGCTATCAAATAAAGCTGGTATAGTCTTAAATGAACATCATATTCCGTGTGTTGGATGTATCCTACTAAATGCGTGAAATAAAATGTGATGAAGACATTTTATTTTTATTTAGCTTACAAACACCCTGAAATTCTATTGAGCAACTAGTCATGATTGAAGCTTTCAAAGTTTCAAACTTTCTAAAAATTGCATCACTTTGGATGCGCAGACATTAAGAGGTATTTAGGGATTTTGTTTCGGATAAATAGTTCTTCTGGTAACTGTTACGTTTTAAATAGTTTCCTTGCTCTTCCTTGACCGGCAATGTAATTATAACAGCATGAAAATCACAAAATAATCTTTCAACATTCAAGATCAGTTGAGCTGAAGTACAAATACGCACACGGATAAATAATTTGAGCATTTTCCATTAACAAGTTAAAGCACTTTCTTATTTGCAACGGGGTTTCAAAGGAAACGGGAGCAAATATTATAATTATATGATTCTAATGACTTGTAGAAATATGAAAAATTTATTTCTTGACAGCAAACGGCAAACTGCCTTTAAAAAACTATGTTTCAATTTAAGATGCATCTGAATTTTGCATCAAATATTAAAGGAAGAAGTGATTGAAGCCCCATAAATTGCACCATTCTTAAAATCTAACTAAAGTTAGAAAGGAAGGAAATGGTTTGTTTAAAAAAGCTATCTGACGTAACCCGTTTTGTTTTTAAATAATTAAACTGTTAGGTTTAAACGACGTTAAAATATTCATTTTAGAATTAAAAGGTGCCACCTTTAATTTAGTGCACGAAGTCGTTCGTAATTCTGATCTAAAGCAGTGATGTGATACATTGGACAAATTCCGTTAAAGACTAATCTGATAACAACAACATTCGCACGTGGCGCACAAATTGATTCGAGGGGGGGGAATGAAGAGAGGCAGGCCAACTTTTTAAAGTGGGTCTGAATTAAACAAGCGTTCATGAGATATAAATAAGACTCGGGTGAATATTGATGATCAGCTGGGTAGCTAGAATATACACAATGAAAGGCGAAACCGGCCTGAAGACAATCCGACATAGCGTGGTTTTAGCTATTCGCGTTTCCAATTGTGACGTTATTAAGTCATGTGTGCCAGCTTTCGAGTGAAATCGATTTACCCGCGGATGTCGCCGATCAAAATCGAATTAATTCGTACACATGTGAAAAATGACAGGTTTCTAAGTTCGAGGGAGAAGTTACATAGTTCATGATGTGATGAAACGTAGATATCATCTGGTTTTAATGTTAGGATCAATATCTTTCAATATTCAGTATTATTGAGATGATTTGGCATGTACGACTTTTTGCACGTAACGGCGGCATTGGAACTTTAAATGAATTTATCTATTAATTGGAATATATAACATAAAGGCTCTACTTAATTATACACAATAATATTCTAAGTCGTACAAAGTTGAACAAAATACGATATTATACATGAATAGGACTTATGAAACTGTTATTGTCCATTTAAGAAATAATAATAGCAAAACTTAAACAAGGCGACATACCTGCAGAAATATGAAAATGTTTCATTTTCATGGCATAATGAGAGAGTAAGGGCGAGCAGGCCCTTCTTATTGACGGCAAACAGCTAACTGCGGTGCAGGTAAAGCTTGCGCATGCGTTTGGAAGCAAGATAATACTTGTTTGGCAATTTTTGAATTGCTAGAACTAAACAGATTTTTACAGGTACGCTCTCCGAATGAACGAACGAACGAATGAATGAATAATTGAATGAATGAATGAATGAATGAACGAATGAACGAACGAACGAACACATGAATGAATGAATGAATGAATGAATGAATGAATGTAGACGAAGACAATACAGACTAAAATGACTTTACGACTGTTTTGTTATATTAAAAAAAAACCCACAAGTGCAATCATTTTCTGCAAGAGAACATTATTAAAGAAAATAAATTCCTTTAACGATAGCATAGATATGCTGTCCCTGAAATGAAGAAAATTATTTATTATGATCAGCTTTAGGTGCATCGGTTACTTGTTTTCACACAAAACGAAAAGCTAACAACATAGCTTACCCACCATTAATAGCAACCATTGCTAAGTGAATCAGTACAGTAGGTAGAGTAAACACAATAATCCCATGCACGTCATTACAGGTTATGCATGGGTCGCAGCCAATCTCATCATGTCACTATGCTGTTCAGTGTACTGACATATGTAGTGATTCATCAAATGCAAATATTTAGTGCATTGAATAACATATGTGTAGCGATTCATCAAAAGCGCATTTCTGTAATTCAAAATTTGGAAGAAGCATAAATATCATTATCAATGAAATAATAACAAACAGATTATACAGAATCGTGTATCCGTGGCACACCCCGTTTGTCCGTTTGATCTAATCATCTAGAGAAGCGACGTTCGTATGATCGGCACTTTAACACTTTAATGTAGTCTTGATAACTGTAACTACTGATAATACTGAGAGGCTTATTCGAGCAATATTAGGTGTGTGACATTGATATGTGGGATTAACCCTTAAAACAAGATAAGACTATCAAAGTACTATATAACGGAACATGACTGTTGTTCTGATCCGGTAGAAGGGAATCCTGATGTGCAAATAAAATGAGGAGTCAGCTGTACTGTGTGATAATTTTCGGGACACTGTGCCCAATATTGACCGCCTTCCTTTTCGATGATCCTTGTGAGATTGTGCCAGTCGGGTATGTAATAGCCTGACTAATTTTTCTCCTCTGTAGACTTAAAACATGGTTCATAATTTAGCAGCAGCTAATAAATCCTATAGTGGCTCCAAAAGACAAAAAAGATTAATGAAAAGTACAACAAAATAAAAAAATTAAAAATATAACTAAACAAAAACAGTCACAGAAATGATTTGATTCCTGTAGGATTACTTATTTATCGTTAAACTAATACTAGTGAGTTCTTGTGTATTTCCGACATTGTTCAACAGGTATGATGCAATCCATTACATTAGTATCAGTTCAGGTGCACCGATACAATCTTGAATATGCTAGGCACTAAAGTGGCCACAAACACACACACACGCACGCACGCACGCACGCACACACATACACACACACACCTATCCAAGGTTCACCATATAGTATGTTGTATTTTATGGAAGTAATTGCATTTGAATGAAATGACTGTGATTTTGTTTACAAGTGGCATTTCATGAACGCGCCAAACCACACCTGCTGACTTTGTTTCCGTACTAAACTCCAAATGCTTAATTCAATAAATATTCAGTAATCTGTTTAGGTTTTAATGGTGAAAGTATTGGTCTTCAATGATTATAACATCGTCAGGGGAAATCAGAGACAAATGTTTTCAAAATAATTTTCTGAAGTAAATCCCTTTTCTGCTCTTTAACCTTGTGTATTTGACCTAATTACAAATATTTGTGTGTTCTAATATCCGTTTATAGAGAAAGAAAGATATTGCCTAATATTGTCGATGAGAACTGGATATGCTTACACTCAAGATCACTGCAGCAAAATTACTTATAACCCAACCAAAGAAATGAAAATTATAAAGTAAATGTTAAAGTTATAATCACTTATTGCACGACTCAAGGTACCTTACATAGATAAGGGAAATAAGTTAAAATGTACCCCAATTTTGCTGGAATTGTGTCTCGTCGTCACTTGTTTTCATAACTATTGACACTTGGTACAATTGTACTGGTCTGTACATTTTCGATATCTTTCATCAGGTATAATGAGAACACAACAATTGACGTCTTTGCCAACAACAGCTGTATAACTGGTTCTGTCTCTTGGGATTTCCCGATGGGAAATCTTCGGATCCATTTCTTATCCAATATTTCGAAACCGTTTTATGTCTGTTTCTCCAACTCGTTGATAGGGAGTATCTTAACGTTCTTTGATGCATCCAACGGTATTGAATACAGGATGGAGCCTTTGGGGCGTAAGTATATGAAATACGACTCAGTAGTCTTCGTGTAATCGATCATTCAGTTTAAAAACAATAACGCACGGCTTTCATAATTAAACTGTTACATTTTGTTTCTGTTTATATGTTTATGTTCCATTCCATATACGTAGAAAAAAATAGAAAAATGTTTACAAACTAAACAATACGGCAAATTTACTTACCGGGAATCATTGCCCTTAATTATGAAATCAGAGTCAAATATTGGCGATAGTTTAGTACCCAAACAGGTCCTGTATCTTATATTTTCACACTGAAAATTTCATTTTTGTATTTACGAAGCTGTCAATTGAACACGCGAGACGCTGTAGTTTTTATAAATAAAACGAATACTCATATCTTGAGGCGTTTGGGAATTTGAGGGAAGAAACCAGATCTATCTTTAAAAGGAGGTAGGCTGGGGTGGATATTTCATCATGATGAGAGTTTACCGGTCACATACCTATCCAAATTTCAGAAAAGTACTTACATGTGTGAAATAGCCTGCAGTAATTGCTTGTTTCTCCTTTGCTACTTACTTTTCTGATATAAAATAAAAACCATACCCACGAAGAAGTCAGCAGCACACTGTGTGACAATGAAAACCATAACCACAAAGAAGTCAGCAGCACGGTGTGCTACAACGAAAACCATAACCATGACGAAGTCAGCAGCACGCTGTGTGACAATGAAAACCATAACCAAAATGAAGCCAGCAGCACGCTGTGTGACCCTTCTTATCATTGCGCTAGCTCGAATAAAATTTAGATGATCGATACATCGGCTTAAAGTTTTTGTCGTTCAATATGAACAAGACCAAGCCATTACATTGAGAGGATAAAGAGTACAAATTATTCGGTGTAGGTGGGCCAGTGCAACAGACGTGAAACTTAATTGCAAATTGTCATATGAAATCATATAATCACGTGGAATATTTAATGCGAATAGGCTGAATAATGCCAGTTGGAATTATATCCAGATGACTTTAAAACAGTTAAAGCAGATCACTTATATTATATCTTAAGAACAAACATACTAATAGAATGAATTCAACTAATTTAGCCTCAGAACACTACAGCCTATTTAAGACTAATTACAATTTTAATTTTGTGTTGTTATTGTTCGAAATTTTTGTCAACCATTAGAAAGGTTATCAGACTAGGTGAATTTATATAACTATGACGTATTGAGGGATTCTTTATTTTGTTATACTTAACGTATTACATTCTACCAAGAAACCGTTTCTGCTGTCGAAGCAAAACATGACATCCTATGTGATAGATGGTACCTGCAAGGCAGTTGGAACTTTTAGCATTAAGAGATGATGACTGGTTTGTAGCGTCGGGAATGTAGCGATTGATCATTTGGTGTAAAGTTAGATGCTGGGGATAGAAATGCTACGCGTTGGTAATCACCTTCTTATTTGTGTAGTTAGAAGAAACAATGCTGAACAAATTACATAATAAATATATTATATTTCCTTTTGTAAATAAGTTACATGAAACAAATCTATTCTTCAGTTTAGTCATCTCAATAGACCTGCTTTCCATTTCCAAGGTGATTTGAGCAAGTCATTATAACATTGATGCCATTATCTGACTGGACCAATGACGCGTGCCTCTGATGCAAAAACATACTTGGAATACCGGATTGTTTTACGTATTTAAATCTGTTGCAGAGCAAGATCATTCGGAGACTTGTACTCTGCTTCATGAAGAGGAGGTTATTGTACGTACATCTCCAAAACATCTCGTCTATGTGACTCGTGTCTACTACCGGATGAAGTGGATATAAGCGTAATTGTGCCTAATAACCTGGATTTGATGTCATCTTCTCCGAACGTCTAATAAAATAATAAATTGGTCTTTTTACTTTTATACAGCTGATACCCTGTAATAATTACAGTGAAGACAGAAAGTGTTATAGTTTTTTTCTCACTTGAAGATCTAACTTCAGAAATGTCACCAGTCAACACTGACAGTAGTGACATCCGATTGTTGCGAATAATGCAGCACACATTCAACAACTGATGGAAAATGCCGATCACTCTTAATATTTTAAAGACTGTGATGCAATTAGATTTTCCTAAACACAGTTTAAATTCGAAAGCATTACACTTGAGTGCACACTCTTAAAAAGACACGTTTATGTATTGATGGAGGCTATTTCTCATTGGCATTATATAAGATGCAGGCCCTTCACTTTTTTGTTGAGTTTTAAAGCATTCACTCTGTCTGAAGACAACGGTAATTTAAGAGTTACAACTGTTACAATGTCACAGGACGAGAAGTTGTAATATTATACGGAAAGTGTTACAACTACTGCAATATTATATGGGGATTGTGAATTGTGCATAATGTCAACTCAGTCAGTCAGCTTGCTTACTATCGCAGTCCTCCCAAATACTATATTGCTTATTCATTCATCTAAAATAGGGAAATGGGATATTCACAGGTCTGTAAAACAAAAAAGCAAAATGACAAAAGAGAAAAATTGACAGTATTAAATAAAAGACATGGAGTAATAAAAATGCCGACCTAAATTCAGGTATAACTAATACACAAAATTTAGGTTAGGTAATTTTCATAGAAAAAGTAATATTGCTTAGTGTCAAGGGTTCTCCTAAAAGTTTTTGTGGACCGCTCCGGTGGCCTAGTGGTTAGAGCGTCCGCCTCGGATGCGGGAGGTCGTGGGTTCGAGCCCCGGCCGAGTCATACTAAAGACTTTCAAAAATGATACTAACAGCTGCCTCGCTTGGCGCTCAGCATTAAGAGGTTAGTGTTAGGACTGGTCAGCCTGGTATCAGGATAATGTGTCTGGGTGGGACATCATGCTACATGTCTGCGGCATGATGCCCCAGTGCTAGACATCACTATAAACTGCCACGCTGCAGACATCGTAGCGATATGACTGAAAAATTGTTAAAGCTACGTTAAAAATCCAAATCACACACACACACACACACACACACACACACACACACACACACACACACAAAGTTTCTGCGATATTCAGATGGCGGATGTGGTTTAGAATACCATTCACTCTATTGGATATGACACAATGTCGGACAAGGGAGAATTATGCTAACAAAGCTGGAAATAAATTTAGTATTTAGCTTGAAGAGTAGGACACTTTGTTAATGCATTCTAGAATTGCGTTAAAGTTGTTTCTCTGTGTCTCTGTCTGAGCAGCAGTAGAGCTGAACAGACCA